>JAEQBH010008629.1:0-73528 GCA_016808115.1 Tetrastigma voinierianum
TTATAACTTAATTTATAGCCAAAAAAAAGAACAGGGGTTTTTACAAAATTTTGACAGCATTTCCTTTAAAAACCAAACATTATCCTTTTTTACAACCATTCCTCAAAACCAATCCAATCAATCAAGAGAATATAAAACAACTTCAAAGACCAACATGGAATTTACCCAAAACCACACCAACACAACATCAGAGTCAGGGTCGGGAACTTCTCATATAACCAAACCCTAAAAATCAAGAATTGATACTCATGTCCACCACATATAAACCATAGAAATATGATGGACTCCATGTTTATCTTATATCAACTGGTTTTACCCACAACTCCCAACAATTTAGTGGTTAGGATGGTTCCAAATTAAACCCTGGGTGGCCGAGAAACCTCCATGGAAACCCTAGAACACCAACAACTAAAATACACAAGATTCCATGAAAAACATACCGAAATTCTTCTCCTTCCTTTTTCTTCCTCGCTTTTCTTCTCCCTCTTCTTTCCTCCTCCTTTCTTTCTTTACGTGGGGAGCCTCAACTAGAGACCAAAATGAACTAATTTTTTTGTTTCATCTCTCTTTTATATCATCATCTTTTTCTTAATTACAAGTCGGGTCCTCAATCTCTCAAGTATTTGAAATCAACTTAGGTGTTTTTATAATGGCCTCTCATCTTCTCATATTATGCTCATATCCGACAAATTACAATCTTAGCCTCTGTTTCTAGTACAACACATTCCAAAAATACTACAATGACACTTAAATAATTAAGAAAGTCTGCGCACATATGTGTCCCTACTCACATCATTCATTGCCTCCTGACCCAGGCTGCTACAAACTCTCCTCTCAGAATGATTTATTGTCCCCTCGAAATGAACACACCAAACTCAAAGGAAAGGAAAGTACCTCATTCGAAAATAATCAGGATAATGGATGGCATATGAGCCTCCGTTCCCATGGCCGCCTCTCTCAGTGATTCTTCCACAAGACTTTTAACCTCAAAGGAATCATCTTACTCCTAACACTTGTTCCTTACATCTATAACTGCATATGTATTTCCTCATAAGTCGTGTTCCTCCTTTAGTCGCATTGGTCGCTTCCTCTCAACACATGTGAAGGATCCGATGTACTTCTAACATCGGCTACTGGAATGTGTCATGAATCCTGATAACTTGGGGGTAACTTCAACCCGTAGTTTCACAGACCCACCTTGCTCATATAATCTCATAAGGTCCCATATATCTCGGGATCGAGCTTGCCTCTCGCCTCCCAACTTCAAACACCCGCGGAAATCTTCAAGAAGACCTCACACCCGTCACGAACTGCAGCCCCGAGGATCGCTTGTCCGCATAACTTTATGTCTATCTCTTGCTGTCTTCAAGTTATCACGAACAACTTTCACTTTCTCTGAAGTGATCTGCACTAATTCAGGGCCTATCAGTCTCCTCTCACCAACCTCATCTTAACACATTGGAGTCCTACATTTCCTGCCATACAACGCCTCAAATGGAGCCATCTCTATACTGGCCTGATAGCTGTTGTTGTAGGCGAACTCCATCAATGCCAAATGAGTATCCCAACTCCCCTTGAATTCCATTACACAAGCTCTCAGCATATCCTCTAACGCCCGAATGGTCCTCTCCGTCGGTAACCGTCTCGAGGATGAAATGGCCGAATGAAGGCGAGTACCTAAGGTCACGGTAAATCCAGCAAAACCTCGGGTCTCAATCCGAACCATCGAAAACTAGAACCCCATGAAGTCTCACTATCTCATCCACATATAACTCGGGGCCAACTTTTCCGTGAGAATCCTCTACACACCTCAGCGTAAAATGAGCAGCACTTCATCAATCGATCAACCATCACCTATATGTGATCGTGCCGCTCCGAACCGTGGAAGACATGTCACAAATCACAGTGATCTTCTCCCATTTCCATACTTCAGAATAAAGGAGTAACTTATCTTCCCACGGCCTTCCGATGCTCGCCTTCACCTCGACAAAATGGCATCCTGAGACGAATCTTGCGATCTCTTTCTTCATCCCATTCACCAGAATGTTCTTCTTTCAAAGTCTTGTACATTTTGGTACCGCCCGATGGCTAGCATGTTGCATAGAATGTGCCTTTCCAGATAATGTCTCTTCAGCTCGCCATACCCGCACACACATTCTATCCTCTCTCACTATCATGCCACATCTCCGATCTCGAAACTCGCTTTCCCTTTCTATCCCTTCCTTGCTTCTACACCGTGGAACCCGTGAACTCCGCCCGCCTCAAATCGATCCACTAGGAGAGGCTCCAATATGAAATGTGGCTAATAATGCTCCCTAATCCCTCAACCTCCAATATCACCCATAAAGCCTCGACCACCAACAAAGGGAAGATAACCCGATCTCATATGAGACAAAGAACTCTCTAAATTGGCTACTCAAGACATCCTCGCTACATTAGCTTTTCCTGGATGGTACTCAATAGTACAGTCGTAGTCCTTAATCAACTCAAGCCATCTTCTTTGCCTCAAATTTAACTCTTTCTAGGTGAAAATATATTGAAGGCTCTTATGATCTGTAAAGATCCTGCAAGGAGCACCATATAAATAATGCCTCCAGATCTTCAGGGCAAACACGACTGCTGCAAGCTCTAAGTCGTGTGTAGGGTAATTCTCCTCATGCTTCTTCAACTGCCTAGAGGCATATGCAATCACCCTATCATTCTCGCAGATCAAACACAACTAGCCCTTCCGGAAGCATCGGGCCAGAAACTACAACTATCTCTTCCATCGGGAAAAGCCAGAATCAATGTCGAATCTACCCTTCAACTCCTCAAAACTCTATCAAGGTGCAGGCACCCAATCATACTTGATATTTTCCTTATCGCCTTGGTCTATAATGCTTATCTTATGAGAACCCTTCAACAAACTTCCCTCAGAATACCGGGCTAAACCAAGGAAGCTTCCGACTCCTGACACATTCTTTGGCGGTTTCCAATTTACCACAACTTCTATTTTCTGGGGATCCACTCACCCCCTCCGCTGAGATCACATGACCTAGGAATGTCACCCGGTCAAGCCAAAACTAGCACTTGCTCAACTTGGCATACAACTGTCACTCCCTTAAGGTCTGCAACACAATCCTCAAGTGCTCTAAATGTTCCTCTGGGCTACTTGAATACACTAGGATATCATCAATGAAGACTATGACAACCTATCCAAATACGGAATACCGGCCATCAAATCCATAAGCGCTGTCGGGAAAGCATTGAATGCAACCAAACGGTATCACTAAACTCATAATGTCCTCAGAGGTCCCCGAATGCAATTAGAACATCAAATCTCTTTCCCGCGACCTCCTCAACCGATGATACCCCGACCTCAACTCCATTCCCGAGTACACTCGGGACTCTTTCGGAGCCGATCACAACTCATCCATCCTAGGGAGTGGATACTGATTATAACGGTAACTCGCTCAGCGCCTGCACTATACACAACCGCAAACTCCCATCTTTCTTTTTCACGAAGAGGAACTGAGCTCCCCATGGGATATGCTCATCGAATGAATCCCTTACGAATACCCTTCTTAACTCCGAGCCTTTAAGCTCTCTCAACTCGCCAGGAGCCATCCTACAAGGAGGAATGGAAATGGGCTCACCCCGGATCAAATCAATGGTGAACTCCACCTCTATCCGGGAGGTAACCCCAATATCATTTGGGAATACATCCGGGAACTCTTTAACAACTGGAATCTCATCCACTAGAGTCCCTCCTTCCCGTTTCCACCACATAGCTAAGATAACCCTCGACAACCCTTAGCGCAACATCCTTGCGCCGCTATGGCTGATCACACCGAAGATACCGCGATTCCTCCGAACTTTACCTCCACCTCCTGTGCCTATGCAACTCACTTTTATAACACCCAATGTGGCTTTATGGCGAGACAGCCAATCCATGCCGAGAACCACATCAAAATCCCTCATATCTAGGGCCACAAGATCCGCTGGGAACTCCTGTCGCCCAATTAGAACTCTACTATCTCTGACTACTCTGTCTGAGACTAACAGATCTCCTGCTGGAAGGGAAACTCATACCGACCCCCAACGGCCGGGTCTCTATCCGGTCGATCTAAGAAAGGCCTGATGCAAATGAATGCGTGGCCCTAGGTCCACTAATGTATATGCATCATGATCATGATAGAAATAATGGTCAGAACTACATCCGAGTCAGACTGCGATCCCGCTCGTAGTCACAAAGATAAACTCTAGCCCGAGACGGCCCCCTCGTCTGTGATCCCCGGGGCACTACCTCTACCTCTCTACCACGGCCGCCCTACATGCGATCGCACCGTCCCTCTACTGGGAACCTCCCGAAGACCTCGGCGCTCATCTCTCGTGCGTAGCTAGGCCGGCACGATGTTCCGCACCAATCAACCGCAGGACACTCCCCAATGAAATGGCCTTCCCAGCCACGCGCGGGAAACACCCCGTACTATTATATCCTTACACTCCCTAAAAATGTCACCCTCCATATCACATGGGAGGAATAATTCCGGTGCCATCACGCAATTGGGGCCCCACGATCCCGACTGTGAGGTAGCCCCCTTAACCCGCACTCGACCCTCCACCTCTAATTTTGCTTCTCTTGCTAGACCTGATTCAGTTTCATGAGAAGTGCCTGTGCACTTTCTTACTTTCCCGCTCTACTCGAAGACATAGCCATAGTACTTTCTCAACCCTCGAGTCGCCTCAACTAACCCAATATACCTCTGCTGAACCACAGACAAATGAACTCGATCTGATGTCGTAATCCCGCTAAAAATCACTGCACTTCAGACCTCATCACCTTGAATATATGGAACTAACTGACCAAATTTCTCCGAGAACCCTTCCTCATACTTTGATACCGACATGTTCTTCCGTCTAATCAAGAACCTCGATCTTCGAATCCTGTGACATCGAGGAAAGAATCGGGCCAATAAACTTCAATAAATCGGGTCCCATGATATACCATCAGGATACCTCCTATCCACTGCATCCCACCAATCCTTAGCCCTGTCTTCCATTAGAAAACTTGAAAACATGACCCTCTGATCATCTAAGCAGCCCATAACTCCGTAAATCTTGTTTACTCTGTCCAACCATAACCGATCACTTCTTAAATCAACAAGCCTGCTTATATGGCTCGCACCCAACTTTTGTACTCTATAGACCTCCTGTGCTCTTTCAAGAAACTCTTCGGTGGCGGCGGAGGTGGCCAAGTCGCGATCGCGACGAGTCGCTATAGCCACTATCTCGAGCAACTTGTATACTAAATTTCTACAAGAACAATTGTTTGCCTTTTCATATAGATTAACAACCCTCAAATTAACATAATTACAAGAGTCTTTCACTTCGCATCTATGTCACTTTCGATAAATTTGCTTGACAAACACTTTTCTAATGTTCATGATTTGTAATAAGGGTCAAGTCTATGACACCGCAAGTGCACAGTCATACAAGTAGTAAAATCATCAAGTCCGTATCATTCCCACTCTAGATTGGCAACGACTAAAGATCAACTACCCTAACTACTAAATCTCCATACTATTTAGACTAAGAACACATAAAGGAAAGGTTTATCTTAAATTACATAAAAATATATTAACGATCATAGACTATTGAATATTATCAAACTAAGATAAAATAAAAGTAAATGAATAAAAATAAATTTCAACAATCAGAATGGATTGAATCGGGCTTCGTGAGAAACGAAACTATCAAGAAATACAATGAAATGTATCAATCTAAAGACTTAAAACACATTTTGCCTGCTTCTATGTATGGATCTGGTTTTGTCTAAGATTTTCTCATTGTAGGAATTGATTTCTCCATATTCCATCGATTGATACCCTTGTTTTTCTCGAAGACAAGATCAAAACCAAATGACCGTATTCCAAACTCTCAAGATCTCGCATTTTGCTTCAATACTACAATCTACTTCCTCATGATTGTTGGTACTCTTCTCCATTTCCTTCTCAAGATTTTCAAGAAAGTTTCTACCACTTAATTGGTGGCTCAACCCCAGATCTGTGGGTTTATCCTTTCCTTGATTAGATCTCAAATAACACTGTGGATACAGGGAACTTACCTTTGTATTAAGGTGAACTCTATGATTATTTATATTGTTAAATACACCCTCCAACTTCAATTCGGTTTTAACGGGATTTATCAAAATGAACTCGTAGCTCGCGCTAGCCATCAATGGTAAATGAGCATACCCAGAAAAGAATTTTCTGCCTCGTGAATCTCCGCTCTGTCACGCAGAAGGATCCTGAAATCGAGCAAGATAAATTCCCTCAACTGCATTCGTGCTACATTGGGAACTATCCATTCAAAAACTATTACACCAATTAAGTAAAATCGTACCCAAATTAGTTCCCCATAATTGTGCTATGAAAGATCAGAACTAAATGTAGATCAAATCTAAATAGAAACAGGCTTCGACATCAGATATGAATTAAGAATGGAGCAATGATCACGTATAACCACTGTAATTGGGTAATAAACTAAGAAGAAATGACCTGTAAATTTGTCTAGATTTCAGTGTTCTCAAACAAGAATTTAAGAAAAATAAATGATAACAAATAAACTAACTCTACTCGCTCTCGCACGCTCGCAGATTCAATACCAAAAAAGAAATAAACTAAAAATAAAAATAAAGAAAATAAAAAAAAAAAAAATCTACTCTAAACTATACACTGAGTTCCTCTCCTTTCCCCTTTTTCTGGGTAGTGAAGACGAAAAACTACTTTACTATTCTAACATGGTCTATTTATACTGTAAAAAGGAAGTGGGCCAAATCCCCAAAAGTTCCGTGGAATTTCAAAGAAAAAGCTCCAGCTCATTGTCCCATGTCGTGACTCCCGCTGATGTCTTATTACGATTTCTTGTCTGGGGCCGCCAAGGACTTCGTTGCTTCATGCACTGGTTTTCTTATGACTGCTTGGATCAATTGTCGCGACCTCGTTTAGTCGTGACTCATCAAGAACAATATTTCTCCAGAGTCAGGTCATCACCTACGCTTTCATGTCGACATCGCTTGTCTCTTTCTCTTCTTCCGCTTCTAAGCTGCGACAGCAGATTTAGTTGCGTACCACCTTCTCTGGCAGGGATGAATTTCATGCGTACCTTTCTTTCTCGGTCATGATTGCGTCGCGGCCTCTACTTCATCGTTTCATTCTATGTCGCGACCTCAAGGTGATGTCGCGACTTTTGTCGACCATTTCTTCTTCTAGTCGCGACTCCCGCTGATGCCGCGACTTCACCTCCCTTTCCTCGCTTGTTTTCAGTCATACATAAATAGAGTAGTCGTGGATATCGCGGCGGTCTTTGATCATTAAATGGTTGCAACTTCGCCTGTTAAGACTTTGTTTGGCTTCTTCCAAGCTGCGACCTTTCTCTGCTCTTAAACTTCTAATGGTGGTTGCAACGTCACTTTTTCGTTGAGACTCCACCCTCGCTTTTTATGTCGCGACCTAAACAAAGATGTCGCGACCCGAACAAAGATGTCGTGACTCCTATGGAGCCTCATTAAAACTTGCTGCAACTTCGCTCACTTGCAAAGACCTCTCTTGTGGCTTATTGACGAATCCACGTCAGCGACATCGAGTGATGTCGCACTCGCCTGTATTCAGTTATGTCTGAACATCGAGTGGTGTCGCTGGCATGAAGATTCACCCGATATTTTTAGTCTCGACCACATTTCCTTTCTCGCAACCTCTTCTTCAAGTCACGACTTCACTCTTGTTAAGGCCCTATTTCCTTCCTCAGTTGAATTTGTGATGTCGTGACTTAGAAATAACTGACAACTAAGTTTCCTGTCATACCCGATTTTCGCTATGAATTTCCACCTGGGCCAGAGGGTCGGTTTCTTCCGATTCACACAGATTCAGCTTCACAGATTTTCCTACGAATTAAATTTGAGTAAAATATCCACATTTCTGCATACAAATCAACATTTATCTTGTAATATGCTTTAAAAAATGGATTAAAAATTCACGAGTTTTTAACTAATAAATTTCAACTTAAGATTTTGGTTGTCCTCAAGCAAAGAAAGAAAGAATTGCTTTCAAGTCCCCAACAAATAAGCTTAAAAAATTTTAAGGACATTTTTCCGATTCATACTGACGATTCCTTTTCTTATTCCACCTTCTAACCGAAACAAGAGATACCAAAGAGATCATTTTAAATTTCAGCTTGAGCAAAGAATAAGAAATGGGTGGCTACTTCTATCACAAATTTTGATGAACTAATGTATTTAAATGCTTTATTCAACAAGTCTTTTTCTTCGTGTGTGTGCGTGCTCAAATCTCTTTCATTTTCATGTTGAATTTAGTTAATCTTTCCTGGGAGTTTTCTTTGACCGCTGTCTAAGTCCTATAGGCTTGTTTTCATATTGATCTCCACTAATGTAGGTAAATTCAAACCTTCAAGATCACGAGGTCTGCTTGTAATGTCATTTAGGTATTGGGTAGATAATGGAAAATTTTAAGTTGCAAATCACCCAAGCTTCACTCTTTCTCTCACTTGTTGCTTCTTAACTTTCACCCTTTTTCTTTCTCTCAGACTTGTTGATTCTCCTCAATCTTGGCCTCGATTGGTTCGATTCATCTTTTTGAATTCCTTTTATGGAATTTCACTCTATATGCACTTTATTCAAAGCCGGTTCTTTGTTTCCTAAACTTTGCTTTGTTTTTCTAAGGTTGGGAAAAGTGCAATGTTTTGTCTTCTTAGGCTTTCTATCACTTTTAGAGAACTTTGGGCTAGTAACTCCCATACCAGTTGGTATTAGGGTATTAGGTGTTAAAACACCCCTAAGAGCTTAATTGTTCAAGGGAAATAGGCCACAAGACAAAACTTATTCCCTTTTTCATTAATTTCTGCATCTTTACTTCTTCTCCTCATTCCTCGTAACATCTGGAAATATTTTCCCCCAAACTTGTTTCTTCCTTTATAGTAGACTTTTTCTGAACTGGAAACTGGATAATTTGGGTTCTTTGCTGTAGGGTTATTGCAAGGAAGGGAATTTAGGTTTTTAGTTGCTATTTATTGAAGAAATAAGGCTTAATTGACTCAAATTAAGGAACTAGAGAATATGCTTTAGCATACGAGGGTAAGTTTGTAGTGTTCAAATCACAAGGATGGCTCCCATCACTTCTTTGGCTGGGTCAAGTGTAGCTAAGATTTCGCCAATCAATAATCTAACAAGCTCTAGGACTGACTCTTAACCCGAATTTCCTGTAAGATGTTCCTAATTCCTCTCAAGTTTCATAAGTTTTGTTGACCTATGTATTATTTCTTCAAGACTTGTACTTATTTATCGCTCACTTACATTATTTCAACCAAGTATTTGCTCACAAGAATAACTAAATTTCCAATTTTTGCAACTAAACTGAATTTAAATAACACGCCATTCCTAATCAGCTTACTAATCTACGCCTTATTTTTCCCCGAAAATTTTGTTCTCTGGGAAAGAACAGACTTTTTATTTGATCCTGTACGCATATGCACTTATTCTTTTCATGCTAAACAGGAAATGACACAAACACAAAATTTATCAAGTCATGTTCATCCGTCAATAAATATCTAATTATTCATAATCAACTTTTTCATTCAACAATGGAGAAGCAATCCAACAAGTGAGGAGAGTAACTATAAAATGAAAATTCAATAAAACATCGGACAGGTTTGGATGAACAAACTGTTTTTCTATTAAAATTTTTGGGAATATGGGGATTTTGATAACATGCTAAGAAAAACTTTCAGTTTCCCTTTCTTCTTTTGTAGGCCTTTTTAGGTATTATGTTGGGAGGCTCTACATCAAAACTGGCCATACTGGGCTCAAACTTGGGAAATCTCATTTCGGATGTTTGTCTCTCAACTGCAGGAGGAATTTCTTTGCCTTTTGCAGATATTTCATTGTTTAGTTGCACTGCATGAATAAGTATGTCTTGCCTCTTTCCCACCTGATTAACTGTTCCTTCCACCTCAGAGATACATTCTAGCAACTTGGACAAGTTCTGATTGATCAAGTCCATACTTTCCAAACTGTGTTTTTCTTCTATACTCATCACTGGGTTTCATCACGATCTCTTTCATTGAATTTCAACTCCTTGAACAAATTTCCCAGATAAATGCTTGAACCCATCAATCTTCCTTAGCATGTTATTCTCCATTCGTCTCTTTCTCGCTTCAAGATAAAAACTTGAAGAAATCGATCCCTTTAATTGATTATTATAAAAGGCTTCGTGATGCTTGTCTTTATTCTTTCCATCATCTTTCTTATTGCTCTTCCGCTCCTCCCTGTGTCTCTTTCTTCTCCGATTCTCCGCCTTTCTTCCCATATCTCAAGCCTCTTTCTTCCTCGGGTCGCAGCTTCCATAAATTCTTCTTGATCCGCGCGCCTTCCCATTTCGCCTTCTCCTCCATCTCCCTTCTACCGCTTCTCCGAAAAAGTATCGGCGATTTCAAAAGATTTCCTTCCTCGCTTCCTAGATCTTCTCGCTTGAGCGCATTTGTTCCTATACTTCCGAAATGAAGGATAGGTCAGGGCCACCCCTCGAGAGGTTTTTCTTCTTCCATTCCCTGGCATGTCCGGCACTTCCTCTATTTCTCTTTATCATTTTCAAGATTTGTCTCCTCGCTTCCAAGCTCGCATCTACTACCATCACCTCCTTTCCGCCTTTCCTTTAGGTCCCTTCACACTTCACAAGGTTAGAGGGGAACCTCGAGGACACTTTTCTTCTTCTCCCACTTCCTTCACTCCCGCCTGCAGAGACAAAGTCTCACTATAAGGTAAAGAGGATCGGGCCCTCTCTTATTACTATGGTGGTATCCTCTGATGGATTCTTCAATTAGAATGCCTATATTCATTTTGTATCCTTTCAAAAAGGCATACAAAAGGATGTCTTCTTGCTCTCCTCAACTGCTGTAAAGGTGTTTAGTAGGCACTGGCTACGTAACATATGAAGTAAAACCAAACTTGGCTTCTTCAAACAGAGTCTCTCTTTGATGGCATGATGGGGTTCTTCACACCCCATTTCCTTCTCCAAATTTCAACCGATTCACTATCTTTTCATAATTGGGTTTTCCAACAACTTTTATATTTCACCCATGCTTAAAATTCTAATTTAAACGCTTCATTTATTCTTCTATCACTCGAAGGGCACCCAACACCTCTCTCAAATAAAATGGGTAGTCATCCTTCTGCCCCCACCATATGTGCATAGAATTCCCTCTGCAAGAGCCGAGAATCCCGGTGCTTTCAGGTTTCGCAAAGAATCCCCAACTTCTTTTCTCTATTACTTCCAAAAATGGGGAAATTAGTTTACCAAAACCTCTTTCACAAACAAATTCCTTGTCAAACATCACCTTATTCCACATTTCTTTAGCTTCGTTTGAAATGAAGTCTTGTTCTTCTTCGTCATTCTCATTTCAAGTTGCTCATCCCTCCTCCTACTGGCCTTTTTCAACATTTACCCTTCTTCGGGTTGAGTTTTGGTCTCCACTCTCCTCTATCATCGACACTTTCTACGCATGATTTCTCGATCAATCTATTAAGATTTGCGACGCCTTCTTTGATTTACCGCCATTAGTGAAGAATTAAGTAGGGTATTGCCGAGCTCTCCCCGGTCCTGTGGTTTCAAGATTTCAGAAAGATGGATGTAGAATGTAACACCCCAAACATTTTTTTTAAATGATTTTTTTTCATGGAATTTAATTTTTAGGTGGTTTAAGGTCCATCATGAATTTATAATAATTTTTAGGAATTATTTCTCAATTAAATGGAATTTTAGGAAAATATACCAGTGAAGGCCAAATTTCGAGCAAGCTTGACCGAAATAAAATTTTTTAAAATACCCAATGAATGAAATAAATTATGGAATTTTTCTGGAAGCAAATTAAGGTCCAAATATATGTTATAAAATAAAATTAATGGAAAATATATGAATAAAATTAATAATAAAAATACGGAATGCTGAACTGGTAGGAAAAGTCTAACAGATTTTGGTCGACCAAGGGCCAAAGAGACATTTTTAATACTCCCAGGGCCTAAAAATTCAAGAAAACCGCAGGGACTTAAGTGCAATATTGAATTAATTTTTAAAAAATATTAGGCCTCAGAAAATCTAGCATAAGACAAAAGAAAATTGAAGAACTCCTAGGTTCTCCATTCACGCCGAATCATTGGGAAGGAAGAAAATTTGTTGCAGCCAATTCCCTTTGAATCAATCCTGTGATTTTTCATAGGAGACTTCTGAAGGTATATTAAAGCGCCATGGTTTTTAAATTTGGTTTTTCATGGTCTGTATTGGAGGAAAGGGGCTGAATTGATAAATGGCTGTTGTTTGATGGTCAATTAGGCCGTTTGGAATGAATTAATTGTTCTAATGTGTATGCTAGGTTACTTATTTGTTTTGAATCATACAGAATGCTTTGACCTAAAAGTATGAATTAAGTTAAAGTTTATTAAAATTTGAGGAAAATGTTGAATGAATTGAGGTGGTAATTAGTGGAATTAAGGGTTGGATCGATTGAATGTGAATTTTACATTTGAAGGTAGACTTGACAGGAATCATGGAGGACCTAATGGACGAATTTTAGGGCCAATTTCAGGCATCATTAGAAAGATATGGATGTGGTGAAATTTTCCACTGGTTTCAGGTATTTTCGACTGTCGGTGAAAGAAGAGAAAGATATAGGCAAAATGCTAAATGATCGCCAATCTGCCAAAAAAACTGGTTGTAATTAAACATTAGATGCTAAAAATTGGTTGTGAGTGTGGATGTAAAATTCGTAATTTTGGGTATTTAGATGTTAAAGGAGAGAATGTTGAAGGTAAGGAAGAGTAGGGGGATTTTAAAAAAAAATTATTTAAAAAGCTCAAGTTAATGATTAAATGAGCAGATGTAACTTTAAGTGGAGTCTGATAACAAGAGTATGGCTCGTTATGATTTTGGCGTTATCTTATGTTTCTTTTCTTGCGAATATTGGTATAACAAGCAGAAAGTTGGGGGAGAGAGACTCCTGCGTTCGAGGTGAATAAACCGTGAGCACGGACTAACTAATAGGGAGAAGCTGATAGAGATTTATATCATCGTACTTGCATATGATGTATAATGATTGTTTTCGTTGTTTGACGATCGTAGTAAGTTGACTATGATTAGGACCCTTATTCTTGAGCATTCATTGGATTGATTGTGCGCCGCGATCCGTGTCTGAGTGAATATTCATCTTTGAGCCACGGTCAATAACTCTTGTGTATTTGGTGTTATCTGTGTTTGCATCTTTGAATGCGATTGAGGTGCGTTAATTAATGTCGTTGAAGTGGTGACTTTGATCATGAAAACTCAGCGTGGGAGTCATGGTGTATCACATCGTTCTCAAGTGAAGGCGAAATAGTTCGCCCTTCTGAAGATAGTGAAGCTCTAAAGTAAATGAACGATGTTCGTATCGGATCTTGTTGAATCTCGGTTCCGATCTGTCAAAAGGGATATCGGATTCTGAATGATAAACCTCATTTTGTTTCGAGCTTCTGAACTAAATTCATTCTTATTTATTTCCACTCATTCGCATTCATTGTTCTTTTCTTCTGCGACGTTCAGTGGATCAGACATAACCATCCTTATGGCCATTGTAGGTTACATAGCCTCTGTTGTGTTTGATATATTTTACTCTTGAGTTATGCCCCAGATTGATTTCCCTCCTTTGGTGACAGAAAGAATCGATTTCTTGACTCCTTAGGTTCTTCGACATGCCATTATGGATTATTATTTTGTTTATTTGGTGAATAGAGTCTAAGTTTCAGAGGCTCCATGGGTGAATTAACAGTTATTCGGTCAATTATTTGGATTCGTCGATAAATTTTGAATAGTTGAGTTGAAAGGAAGTGGGCAGATCCCGAAAGTTCGGTGGAATTACCGAAAAGCCCGACTCATTGTCCTATGTAAGTGACCTCGAGTTGATGTCGCGACATAGTTCTCTTACTGCTCGATTCGATCCGCGACTTCATTATACATTGCGACGATTTTCTTGATTGCTTGGATCAATTGTGGCGACCTCGTTTATGTCGTGACTTCATTTGCTCAATATTTCTCGAGGAGTTGATGTCACGACCCACGGTTTCATGTCGCGACATCGTTATGCATTCTCTTCTTGGCTTTTGGGATTCGCGACGGCGATTTGAAGTTCACGATACACCTTTACGTTTGTGGGATGACTTCGTATTTGTGACTTTGCACTGCAGTGCGATTGTGTTGGTGGTCTTGAACTTTCATGGTTTCAATTTTATATCGCGACCTCGGGAGTGATGTCGCGCCTCTTTTGACCATTTCTTCTCTTACGTCGCGACACTCAGTTAAATGTCGCGACCAGAACCTCTTACGCTTAGCTCTTCTTCAGTCGCGACATAAATGAGTAGTCACGACATCATTCGCGATCTTTGATCATTAAATGTGCGGCCCGATTTCTTGTTAAAGACTTTGTTTGGCTTCTTTCCAGTTGCGACCTCCTTTTACGTTCTTAACTCTTAATGTGGATTTACAGCGTCACTTTTACATTTGAGACTCGATTCTGTTTTTATGTCATACGACACGAGCGGCGTATCAGCGACCTCGAATGAGCCTTTCATTTAAAAACTAGTTTGCAACCGTTTACTTGCAAAGACCTCTCTTGCTTGGCTTTCATTGGCGGATCCGCGTCGCTCATCCGAGGAGTGATGTGCGACCTCGATTATGTCGATTGTTATGACATCGGAGTGGTGTCGCGACGCGAATTCTTCTTTGGATATTTCCTTTAGTCTCGACCATTTTCGCTTTAGCCATGACCTCTTTCTTGATCACGACTTCACTTGTTAAGGTCTTACATTTCTTCTCATTTGAATTTGGTGATGTCGTGACTTAGAAATGGCGAAGCAACTAAACTCTTATCGTGACTCTGGATTTTTCGATTCGACTTCCAGATTACTATATTTATTAAGTGGTTTCTTGGAATTCTTCTTTGAGATTTGAAACTCTTTTGTATTTTCCTATGAAATTGATTTGGTAAAAATATCCACATTTCTACATACAAATCAACATTTATCTTGTAATAACAGGAAAAATGGATTCGCAAAATCTAATGAGTTTTGGACTCATCGACAATCTGGAAGCTGGGAGGCTCCTTTGGTGGCCCGGATAAGTCCCGACTGACCTCTGAAATCAATTATGATTCATGAAGCGGTAGGCGAGCCCGACTCGCGTGCTCATCTCCTGTCACCAGTGCTAACGGACTCCCCGGCCTCTTGAATGACTCTCCCCTGGGGCGGCCGCGGCGTCTGCTACTACGGCAATAGTGTTGTATTTGCAAAATATCAACTGTTTAATACTTTAGAGCACTTATGTATGTACTTTAGTTGAAAATGCATGGTTGCCAAAAGTGGCAAATAGTGTATAGAAAACTCGTCTCCTTATCATACGAGTTTCCTAGACCACTGCTCGATACAGAAGCCTGCACCACTTTGCTAGTGGCGGAGTGTGACCGCCCGCCTCCATAGAAACTCATTTTGATCGCTTCCAGCGACTAGATAATCTGTGAAGCTGAGAAGCCTTATTGCTTCTTTGAAAATTAGTTTAAATTTTTTCTTTTCTAAACTTATGATTTTATAAAATTTCGGCAGCCTGTTTCTTCCTCTGAGGACATATCCCAAACACGTATATAGGTTTACATAAATCTTGTAAACTAACACTCTTTCAAGGGCCTCGAGCTCATCCATTTCTAAAATAAAACTATTGCATACATATACTCAATTTATTACAAATTCAAAGTATTTCCTTACACAAGTTATTTAATATAGCATTGATACAAAAGTCAGGAGAATACTAAAATGCTCCATTTCGTCAGCGTTATATACAGAAAATAGTTTTTAAAGCAGAGGAAATAATGAAGCCATGGCTCGATGAGTGTATGCTTTATAAAATGCTTGCTTTTAAGAAAATATCTCAAAGCTGTAAAAACTATATTTCTGAGGCATTTTCCATGACACTTGCTTTGCTACTAAAGTTTATAAAACTTTTTCCTAACCTTCTTGCTTGCTTTGGCACAGGTTAAACTTTCATAACTTAACACTTAACAACTTTAAAAGTTTCTAAAAACTTTTCATAAATGCTTGCTTACCAGTGGTTGATTTTAAAGCTGTATATGAAATTGCTTTATGAATGAAGATCCTGACCACTGGAGGCCTTTCTTACTTGTTGTACCCTGGTAACCACGAGGGCGAGCTTGATGCGTGCCCGTTGGACGCAGGTCCACATCACTGATGGAAGGGCGGCAAGCGCATCACCTTTTCCGATAAATATGGTGAAAAGACTAGGTCGTCCGCCAGCAATATATTAACTGCGCTAACCACATATCTCCGATGCGTGTCCGCGGTCCTTTAATATGCCCGTGATGTAGACCTAAGTTTGCAGGCCAGGACAAAATCTAAAATGCATGGAAATGATGTCCCCAACTTCCCACGTGCGCATCACGTTACCTCGACACAATATGCTTATACTTAAAACTAGGGATTTCTTAAGGCTGTTTATGAAACACACCATGGTTTTACAAATCAAAACAAATGCTTGCTTGCTCTTTGAAATATGGTTTACAGAATCAAAGTACATTACTTGTTTGCCTTTCAAATATGGTTTACATTGGCCATTCTTGCTTCTTTTACCTAAAATATGGTTTAATACTTTAGAACCATTGCTTGCTTTCTTTTCAAATATGGTTTAAAATCAAAGGAAACCATTGCTTGCTTGTTTACTTTCAAGTATGGTTTTAAATCAAAACGTACTTATACTTGAATATGGTTTAATACTATAAAACCGTACATACGATTAATAAAGTGATTTATAAATATTACACAAGTAATTAAAAAGAAATAAGTTTAGAACACTCACATTTACGTGGTTACAAAGCGAAACACGACTCACAACTTCTCCGCCTTTGCTTTTACCACACATACTGAGAGAATCTGGCTGAAAACGATGTCGCCTACGTAATCATCTTAAACTTACGCGTACTTGGAGAAGTCATTAAGGTCACCTGACATTCATATAAACTTGATGAATAAATTATCATGAAACCTGTGCCAAAAAACCGCTCCTTTGTAGATTTTTTCTCCAGCGATTATTCTCTGAACTTTATTACCCAAAAATCATTCAAACAATCTTCAAAAATTATGAAACCCTCCATCAGTCCTTTATATATCCAATGACATCTCTTTAAAATTTCAATTTAAAATTCCTTCTCTAAGGCCCTCAACCACATAAAACAAGTTATAGCATTTTTGATGCCAAATTGGTTAGCTCCTTTGAATCACCTGCTATTATCCTTGATTTCTGGGGTCTCAAATCCATAATTGAGAAATGTTTTATGCACTCATTTTGAAGGCTATGGTTCAAGGTTTGTTCTCAGTTTGAATCTGTTGAATCCACAAAACTTCAGGTGTGCTATTTTACATCTGGAGTCCTCAGTTGGCGGAAACGGAATCTGCACATAGCTCGTGACAAATTTCTGGGCACTTTGGGGTTACAGTGCATACACTTTCTTCAAGTAAATTATTCCTAGAGTATATTTTACTTGGAATTTTTAAAGATCACTCAATTTGGATGAGTGAAACTCAACATGGCCAAAAACGATATAACAATACTAAACAGGCATGGCGCCCATGCGACTACACAGACTCTGTTAAGTCCTTATTTACAGACCTTAGGCTACAATTTTCTTTTGTTCCTTATATAAATTTTTAACCCTATCTCTTATGGTTTCTTTACCAATTGGAATCTTCATTTTATGGATGATTATAACTTAATCTATAGCCAAAAAAACGAGGTTTTACAAAATTTTGACATTTCCTTGAAAACCGAAGCATTCTCCTTTTACAATCATTCCTCAGAAACCAATCCAACCAATCAAACGATACAAACAAATTCAAAGATGGCATGGAATTTACCCAAAACCACACCACAACACTTGTATTGGTGGTTTGGAACTATAACAAATACTAGGTAAATCCCCGAGGAATTCATCACTGAGTCCATGATTCATATAAAACCATAGAAATGATGAAACCGTGTTTATCTTATACCATTGGGTTTTACCCACACCTTCAAAATTCTGGGGTTAGGATGGTCTCCTAACTAAACCCTAGAAAAGGAGAAACTAATCTCCATGGAAAACCCTAGAAATCATACCAAAATCCAAAATACACAAGATTCCATGAAAAACATACCTGAAATTCTTCTCCTTCCTTTTCTTCCTCTTGCTTCTTCTCTTCTCCTCTCTTCTTTTCTCCTCCTCTCTTTAACTACACTTAGAGCCTAACTTGGGAAACCAAATAGACTAATTTTGTCTCATCTCTCTTTTATATCATCTTCCTTTAATTACAAGTTGGTCTCAATCTCACCAGTGTTTAAAAATGACTTATGTTATTTTTATAATGGCCTCATCTTCTCATATTATGCCTTTCATATCCTTTTTGGCAAATTACAACCTTGCTTGTTCTAATACAACATTCAAAATACTACAGTGACTTTCTTAAATAATTAGAAAAGTCTTTTGGTGCACATGTATGCCCTAAGTTCTGCGTCACAGTGACCCTCTCGGGGCGGGGCATTAAGTTGGAAGTGTCCGTCCTTGTGTCAAATGGATTTGAGTACAGCGGAAGGATCGTAGATTTGCAATTTTTCTTTTTCTTAACTCCATCAGTATAAAAATGTATAGCTTTATTTTGATCCTTCCTTTATTCTTGTCAAAACCTTTCTTATTAGCTTCCCTTCTCCCTTTTTACTCATAATTATAAGTTCAATCTTCCAACTTCTACCAGTATGTGGCATACAGCACTCGAAATTCATTTTAGTAACCTAAGTGGGGTTTTAATAAAAATGTAGAGCTAAAGAAAACAATTTATGCTCTCGTTCATACACTTGTGTTTCAGCTATTATTAGAAAATCCTTGTTTTAAGCCCAAACGCTACTTATTGAAAATGACTTAATCTCATATAGTGAAAATCCTTACTGAAACCTAAGATCATTCATGTTTTTATCATTAAGACACCAAACAATTAAAGAAAGTGTACTGAATCCATATGCTAATGATGTAGATAAAGGTCCAAATTAGGCCTTCAAGTTGCAACATAGTTCTAGAGAGTTCCTCCAAGTCTTCTCTGTTTTCTTTATGAATTAATAGGAAATATCATAAAATGAACCTACGTTTAATTTGGGGACCAAGACCCCTCTTATGCTAGAGAAGTGATGTTTCACAAAACGTCACTTCTCTATTAGGGTTTTTTGTTTTAGCCTATCAACAAAACAAAAAACTAAATGTCTCTACACATATTTGAGGAAACACATTTACCGACTTAATGCATAAGCCTAAAAAAAAAAAAAGAAACGGAAGATCACTTAGGTGGGAAGGCACATCTTTAAAGGTTATTTTTAATAATCATATAATTATCGTAATTAAAAATCCACTTAATCCACGCTTCAGCTATGTGCGACACATAAATTCATCTTATTATCTTCAAATAACCTATGAGCTCAAATTTTGTGTAAAACATGTATCAGCAATCCGGGGCCATCGATCTACCAAAGCATAGGATCATAAGGCCCACTTTGTCACGTACTGTTGTAACTCGACTGTCAATGGTACATGTATTGATATGATTGAATGATAAAGAATGCAATGTGGATGTGCATAGAAATTTACATGTAATGTGATCTTAACATACATATTTCAATTAAGATTCTTTATTCTTTAGTGAGATCAGAGCCAAGCCCAGATTCGAAAGTGTTACAATAAACAAAGCTGAAGTCTACAGGAACATAAAACCTCAAAATATTTACAATTGAAATATCTAGAAATATATCTATAAAAAAAGCATCTCAAATAAAAACTCCCACTAAAGCTGAATATCCTCATACAATATGACACTCATACTAGCCAGTATGCTGATGAAAAACCTTAGGTGGCAATCCTTTAGTAAGAATCAATAATCTGAGAGTTTGTCCCAATGTATACCATAACAACTGTGATTACGAACTCTTTCTTTAACAACAAAAACTTGATGTCAATGTGCTTGATTTGAAAGGGTTGTTGTTGTTAAAATATAACTTTGTGAGTTATTGTCACAATAAAACTTTATTAGTCTTTCAATCCCTTTCACCACACGAGACCCGGTGACAAAGTTTCCACGACCATATCCAGTGGTTGGAGGCCTCATATGAAGCCTCACAACTCTCTTTGCATAGTTAAAGGAAGCTATAAGTATACATTTGCCTCCTCTAGGAATATAACTCTGGCTTGCATGAAAACTTTGCCTAATGGATCGTTTTCTATCTTGACATCAATAATCCGGAATCAAAATACCCCGAATCTCTCATTGTCGATCCTCCGTCGTGAGCAAAGAAATCTTTTGTTCTTTTTAAGTACCACATGACCTGTTTGGCTGCTTTCCAATGGTCAACTCCAAGGTTACTCATATATCTGCCCAACATGCCAACTATGAATGCAATATTCGAACGCGTACATACTTAAGTATACATAAGACTCCCCACGGCCGATGCATAAGGAATCTTTTGCATTTCCTCAATTTCAAGATTATTATTAGGGCACTAAGTGAGACTAAACTTGTCTCCTTTAGCTACGGGCGTATCTCCCGATGAACAATCCTTCATATCGAATCTATTCAATACTTTTTCGATATAGCTCTTTTGTGATAACCGAAGAATACCTTGAGAGCAATCTCGTAGTATTTGTTTACCTAATACAAGATAGGCATTCCCAAGATCTTTCATCTCATGAATTCTTTGAGAGAAATTTCTTAGTTTCGTCTACAATAGCCTATATCACCCCCAGCAAGTAGAATATCATCGACATATAAAATCAAGAAGATAAATTTACTCCCACTAAACTTATGATACACATAATCTTCAACCAAATTTACCTCAGCGTGATAATAGCGATGACACTTGTGATACCATTCACGGGAAGTTTTAAGACCATAGATGGATTTCTTTAATTTACAAACCATCGACTTTGGATCCCCAGAATACAAAGTTTTATGGTTGTACCATATAAATAGTTTCGTCAATGTTACCATTGAGAAGCGTTGTCTTCCCATTCATAATGTACCTGCAAATCCAAAAGAGCCAAGCCCTGAGTTCCATTATAGTCCTAAAGTCTTTGTAGAAGCGGAGAGAAAGTTTCCTTATAGTCTATGCCTTCCTTTTGAGTGAAACCCTTTGCGACTAAGCGAGCTTTATATCTTTCAAACTTTCCATTTGAATCCCTCTTGGTTTTGAATATTCATTTACAACCAATAGGTTTTGATCCTTTAGGCAATTCAATAAGATCTGAACACTGTCTTGTAGTTTCATCTCGTCAGCTACATGGCATCGATCCACTTTGGCGAGGTGGGAACTTTGTAAACATTGAGAAGATTGATTGGATCATATTGTATTGGATTTACATCAACCTCATGTTCTTGAAGAAATACGATATAATCATCCGGAATCGCACTTCTCCTTTCTCTTGTGGATCTCCTTAATGGCACTTCTTGAGGTTGTTGAAATTGTACTATAGGTTCTTAAGGAAGAACTTCATTATTGTCTTATGTGAAAACATCATCTTGAACAATGTCGGGTAAACAACTTGATCAATGTTATCTTGTACGAGAGAACTTCATTGTTGTCCTTATCTTGCATGTGGTATCTTGAGACAATGTTAGGTAAAATAGCTTGAGCATTATCAAGAGCAATATTAGGATAAAGAACAACATCAGGTATCTTCTTCAAAAATAACACTCCTTATGTTATCTTCCCCTCCAAACTCAACATCCTTAAAGAATCTTGCATTTCCCGTTTCAAAAATTGATTTAATAGTGGGATTATAAGCGTAAAGCCTTAGAGCGTTCGACGTAACCAACAATGCGACAAAAGCGTTCTTTCGTCGATTTCTTTCATTTGGCCTATAAGGCCATGCTTAAGCTGGACAACCCCAAAAATGTAAGTGCTTAATGCAGGCTTCTTTCCAATTCACTTAACTCATAAGGGTTTTAGCTCTTACTTTACTTGGTACCACTATTAAGAATGTACCTTATAGTCTTAAGTGCTTCTCCCCAAAGCGATTCAGGTAAAGAAGAATGACTAATCAAACTTCTCACCATGTCCTAAAGTGTTCGATTTCGTCTCTCTATAACACCATTCATGCTAGGCTTACCCGGCATTGTGTATTGTGGGACGATCCCACGATCATAGGAAGATAGCGAAAGATCTGAGCGTTGTTCTCTGAGCCATCATATCTTCCATAGTACTCACCACCATGGTCGGATTGGCGGCTTTAATCTTTGCAGAGTTGGAGTTCAACCCGGCTTTAAAGACTTGAACCGTCAAAGCTTGAGACTTCTCATGAATCAAATATAGGTACCCATACGTGAATAGTCATCTATGAGCGTAATAAAATACCGTTGACCATTCCGAAGCTATAAGGGGAATGAGTATTGCGTATATCGGTATGAATTAGTTACAAGACATCATTACATCATTATTGGCACCTAATTTCCTTTTCTACATTTGTTTCCTTTAATGCCTCATGCAAACTTGAAGATCTGTCATATCAGTGGTCAAGAATTTCATCTAACCTGAACTTTGAATTCTCTGTTTAGAGATATGGCCTAATCTCTTATGCCATAACATTACAGAATCCTTATCAGTTAATTTTAGTTTTGTACCACGTAGACTTGTATACAAGGTTTCATTAAATGAGGCAATAGTATCCAACAAATAAAGGTTGTCATGCCACGAGATAAAAGAACGATTATAATTACATTTGAATTTAAAGAAAGTAAAATTCGAATTTCCAAATGACGATAATATCAGTTGTCTGTCTGAATTGAAATCAAATTATGTATAAAGGGCTGATTCTGTATAAGTTTCCTTTAAATCCAAATAAACATCAGTTTTTAATAACAACCTAAATGTCCTTTTTGCTTCTCCTTTCGTCGTTTTGCTATCGCCCACATAGATGAATCTTTCAAAATCATTTGGTGATCGGCTCCAAAGACAACCTTGTAAGGAAATACTTATGTAAGTAGTAGCACCAAAATCTACCCACCAAGTATGAATAGGTACAGATGTTAAATTGACTTCAGAACAAACTAGAGTGAGAAAAAGTACCTTTCTTAATACATGAACAACAAATTTGGGACCTCTTTTTTTGAAGTGACACGCTTTCTTACAAATAGCAAGTGATTTCTTATCTTGCGTCTTTCCCTTCTTCTTGGATTTACCTTGCGATGTCTTTGTTGTTAGAGTCTTTGGCTCTCTTTCTTTTCTTCTTACGAGAAGTTAGTGCTAAATGAGCACTTTATGCCTTATCTTTCTTTATCCTTTCCTCTTCTTGCACACACTGAGAAATAAGCTCATTCAAAGTCCATTTATCCTTCTGAGTATTATAACTCACAATGAACTAACTGAATTGTGTAGGAAGAGATATAAGAACTAAATGCACAAGCAAGGCATCAGACAGTTGTAACTTAATTGCCTTTTGTAACACCCCAAATTTACCCTAACAGTTTTATAACATGTTTTGGGTATGATAAAAGTAAATGTATATTTTTTCGGAATAAAATAATGCTAAAAATAAAATAGCGATAGGAATTAATAAAAAAGTTAAGGGTAAATTAGTAATTTACCAATTCAGGACCTAAGGATCATAATTTATGAAGATTATATAATAAAGTGGAAATTAGATAAGTTGGATTGCAAATAATAGAGAGTTGAGGGACCAAATTGCAAAAGCTAAAAATTAGGCAAAAAAAGGGATAAGACCAAACAAGCCTTAAGAAAACTTCATTTTTGGCTTGAAGGTTAGGGTTCACGTTTGGGGAGAAAGAGAGAAGAGAAGAAGAAGAAAAAGAAGAAGAGAGGAAGAGAAGAAGAAGAAGAAGAAAGAAAAAGGAAGAAGAGAAGTTGAAAAGCGAGGTATTGAATCTTGTAGTATGGAAAAAGTGTATGGAATGGTATGGAATCTGTAAGTTTAGAACATCTCAGCAGTATGGAACTACCACCGTCTCTTTTTGTCTAAGTTATTGTAGGAAAAATCTACTATAAATGTTGTTGATTGGTATGAGATGGATGTTATGGTTTATTTGAGTTTTAGTGGAGTTGGTTTTGGTTTGGAAGAAAATTTAGGTGAAAGGGGCCGTTGGCGGTCTACGTTAATTCGACACCTTTAGACCTACAGGCGTAGAGTGCACACATGGTGTGAAGCTCGCCTAGGCGGAGAGTCACCACCTAGGTGAACACGAGGCCAATTTACGCGCTACTACGTCAGCCTAGGCTTAGCATTGCTCCGCTAAGGCGAACGCCTCTACTGGAGTTGCGTGTATTAGGCATGCTAGTTCTGTTTTGGTTCATCTCTTCCGTTAATTCTAAAAATCTTCCATTGGACTAATGATGTCACGCCGGATCAGATCCGGTCATTGATTAGCAGAAGTCAGAGAGACCGGTCCGGCGTGATACTATCTATACTATATCTTTATCTTGTATATAAATCTGGGACTCTTATTAAACTGTTCTTTCTCGAGTTGTACTTGTACACCTTAGTATACAAATAATTTTACGTAACAAAAATCATTTTACATATACACAAGAACACCAGGAGTGAATTGTCCATCACAATATACACTTATACAAAGTCCATTTATCTATACATGTATTTTCTATTACAAAACATCGGAGATTGTGGAAGCGTGGTGAGCACAATCTACGAGTCGGCTACATTCTTGATGTGGAATGTCCTATCCTCTATCCTTATCTTACATACGTACCTGGATTGAACACGGAGTGTAGCTTTGCGCTTAGTGGGAACATAGCATGGACAACCACCCGATAGCGTATCCGCAAGCTTATACATATGCATTATATATATATATATATATATATATATATATATCTAAACATATTTCTATAACTTAAATTCCTTATCATCTTATATGCCTATTGCATGTCAAACTTTTTCTATTACATGTTCTATATCTTTGGCATATCCTTTACTTATACTTTTTCTGTATTCCTATTTCGAATACTTTACATATTCCTATACTTGTCCTGTGTTCATCTTGCACGCTTGTCATATGTCTTTTCAATGTTCCTATTCTTTTTCAGGTTACATATCATGTCTCTAGTCTATATCTTTTTCATCTTTCGGTTCTATGATTTATTGCATTCTATATACTATTATAACATTTCTTATCTATACCTATAACATGTCTTACTTTCATGTTGTGGCTACATACTTACATATACTTTTCATTTACCTTTCTCTTTTCTCTACTTTCTGTACTTTACTTGTTCATATCCTTTTTGTGTACTATACTTTGTACTTTCTATATACTATATTCATATATCTATATTCATGTACTGTTCATTTCCTATACTGTTTTCCTATTATACTTTTCATATGGCTTTCTCTTTTATGTACTTGCATATGTTGTCATATATATTGATATGATATTCATATGCTATGCTTTTCATATGCTTTTCGTATACTATGCTTTTCATATACTATACTTTTCATATGACTTTCATTCTTCACTTTCATACTTGTACTATCGTATACTTTCGGTACTTTTCTTGTGCTTTTGTATACTTTCTGTGTTTTGGGAGACACATTAGGTACTACGAAACGAATCACAGAAGTATATTCGGATCTTTACTTCTATTCTTTATTCGAGGTCTTATCATATATGTTTTGACTACCTAGATCGGAGTCTATAGAAATGGGTAGGACCTTGATGATAAAATAAGCACCCGAAGGTACACATAAAGCATCGAGGTGCCAGAAGACCTACAGGAGTAACGAGCACTAATCGAGTGCCGAGCATCTAATCAGAGTGCCGTGAGCACTAATCAGAGTACCGGCATTTCAATCGAGTACCAAGTATCAATCGAGTGCCGAGTATTCAATCGGGAGTGCTGAGCACTAATCAGAGTACCGGGCACACCGGGAGTGCACTCATTCATTCTTTGATCCTAGGTAGTCATATGATCATATGTCTTTCATAACTCACATTCTGTGTATCTTACTCACATTCCGCTTCATGACATATCATGCCATGTTCATGCTCCTGCTTCTGGCCATTTTCATATTTCACACTTTCTATCATTTAGTTTTGTTTCACACGTATATGTAAATCCTATCATATATCATGAAGGCATCTATGCACTCTTGTATTCATATATATTTCTATATCGCTCTATATTCATAACTCCTTTATATCATTTATACATGTACTCGCTATTCATGTAATATGTACTCATTCCTATGCTTTGTCATCTTTACGATCTCTATCATTCTTAGCATTTACGCATTTCTATCATGTGTTTCAGTATGTTCCATTTTATTCATTTCGCATAACTATCATATATTCCTATCATTTACGTGACATCATTATGTCTTTATCTATTCATATACTTCTATATTTCTATCATGTTCCATCTTATTCGCTTTTATGCATGACAATCATATGTTCACATCGTATACTCTTATATTCATATGTGCTCTACTATTCGGCAATCGTAGGCTATCATATCTTATGACATATCCTATCATATCTTATCATATCTTATAACTTATTTTTATCATATCTTTATGACATATCCTATATTCATATCATATTCATGTTTTATGAACCCATCTATACATATTGCATTTATATTTCTTCCTTTGTTTCATGGCTATTACATATAGCACTTCATATTCTTATGTAGCATGATGTATGAAATCACCATTCATATATTCTTATTCCCATGAATCTATTTTACTTAGAATTGAATCAATCCAATCGGATCATCCAAACTAAAGTTATGGCATTTTCATGCCAACTAGTCATTTTACCGATTTTTCTAGTGACAGTTTGTATTACTCATTTTTCCGGGGTCTTAAATTTATATTTTGACACTATGTCCTTATAATGATTTAAAGCTAAGGTGCTAAGGGTTCTATTCCAACTGGAATCACCCACCTGAGCACCGAACTCAAGTTACGTCCGAAACAACCCGGACTTCTCTATGTTCAACACTGAAACCAGAATTTGGTTTGCACATGGTCCCACTTCGAGTGGATTTTTGGGCCACCTAGAGTCATAATTTGACGATGGCTATTTCTATATGGATGGTTCTCCTTGAAGTCTATTTTAATAGACCACTTTAATCACTCAAATCGGATAAGAAATGAGCGTTATACTAAAATACAAAACCTACTAAAACTCGAAATAACAGCAGTGTGCCTGGTACACTCCCTAAAGTGTACACCAGACACTTCGGGGCCAAAATTACCAGAAACGAAAGTGTACCGGTACACTTTCAAAGTGTACCGGTACAAGTCACCCGAAATGCCCTAAAATGTGTGTTTTTCCCCCATTTTTCCATATTTTTCAACCCCAATCAACTCTATACCTCATAAACACTTCAAGATCACTTCAAATTCATCTTATGATCTCTTTTCTACTCAATTTATCATTCAATACACCTCTTATGAACTCTATTGAACTCAAACATGCTTTCTATTCATCTCTTATACAAGGCCTAGGGTTTTACTTAACCCTACATTCAAGAAACTTTGGTTAGGATGACATCCTAACAAACCCTAAGTTTGGGGCAAGCTACTAATCATGTAATTGTATGGAAATTCATACAAGAATTCATAGGTCCATGCAAAAATCCCAAGTTCCATACCTTGGCTTGCTTGGCTTCTCCCTCTTCTCCTCTTCTTCTTCTCTTCCTCTTCCTCTTCTTCTCCTTGGTTTTTCTCTCTCTCTACCGCTTTCTTCTTCAAATGAGACCAATTTTTCGTCTTATCCAATTAGTTTTGTTAAGGCCATGTTCGCTGGTCATGTTTAACACTTTTCAATTTTTGCATCTTAGTCCCCATTCTTTATTATTTCAATTCCATCTTTCTATAATTGCCTTGAATCCTATAACTTATTCTAAATTCTATTTTGGCATCCATCTTTTCATTTTATGACAATTAAACCCTTAAGTGGTAAATGACTAATTTACCCTTGGCTTCATTATAAATTCCGAGTCTTTGTTTTATTTTCCGAAATTCATATTTAGCTTTTAATATACCCTAAACAAGTCCGAAAACTACTATGGTATATTTTGGGGTGTTACAAATGAGGCTTCTAATGTTCAACGAAAGCCGCTCAGATAAAGATAAAAATTATACTTAAAAATGTTTCAGATCACGTTTCTGGCTAAACGATCCGATAGTTGGGCAAACTTCATTTATTGCCCTCATTTGCTAATGTGTTTAAATGTAGTGTTAGTCCTGGTTATGGGATGACTCATTAAATGATAATTGCATTAACCCATACATATGGGATTGACTTAAATGTCCAAATAATGCATAAGTAAACATATACAAATGTCTAAATGATTCATGGGTAAATATGCATGCGGAAATGATAAGAAAATATCGCATATGATTACCGGATAACAATAGTTATTCGGGGATATGTGATATATATTGTAAATGAAATAAAGAAAATGTATCACCGCTTAGAACCAGCGTAGGATAGACGGGCATGCCTATTAGTGGAGAAAAGACTACAAAAGATTACTAATCAAGCGGCCTCGTTGGGCCACATGCCTTCTAGCTCTTATAGATGGTCATTGTCTCATACAATGATAATAAAGACATGCGTGGCCCTTATAGATGGTTATTGTCTCATATACGATAATAAAGTAATTTCGGGGCCCTTATAAATGGTCATTGTCTCATACAATGATAACATCATCTTTAGGTCCTTCTAGTTCATTATCTCATACAATGATTATAGCACCTTCGAGTCCTTATAGTTTCCCGTATCCACTTCTAAGGTATTTGCAGGCATGAAACATAAGATAAATGACAAGAATATGCAAATGACCTGACATGATATGAGACGCATAGCATTGCTATGTGATGATACGTATACAGTAATAAGTACAAGAAGCAAAAATGTAAATGAAAGATGGTATGGAATGAAACATGATAAGACGAATAAGTATGATATATGTAGAAGCATATCTATAAATGATATGTTCAAAATATGAATAAGCATGTGTATATGTAAATGAATGTTAAAGTTATATGCAATTGTCTAAACTATGATGACCCTTATTAGAAGTTGTCCACATGTATTATTTCCCACTAAGGTATAAGCTTAGCATGAGTGTTTCATCTGTGTAGGTATAGGAGAAACAGAAACTAGAAGCCAGGACAATCCACATCAACAACCAAGGCCAACACACTACTAGGTGCCCAATTAAAAACCTCTTTCTGCATATTTTGTGGTATGTTTGCTGCAAGCAATGTAAAAAATTGTATATGTTGAACACTTTATTTATGGAGTTTTGAATATATTTTGTAATTCACGCTATAGAATATATATTTCAAGTTAAATGTTTAACAGTACATGAATGAACAAGTAAATGGTATGGTAAAAAGTGAAAGATAGTTACAAGTTTAGTGGTATTAGAGCACCCCGACATAGGGGGCGCTACAAGAGTCACACCCCAACTGAGCCAAATGAAGCTTTGCTGAGGATATCTCAAGACATGACTCAGGTATTAAAGAGATTGACAACTCCGAAAGCCCCGATAGATATGGTAAGAAGACATGGAGCTGAGGAATTCCATGGGACAAACATGGAAGAGTCCGAGCAAAGCTAATTCGTTAGAAAAGTCGCAAAGAATATCGGCGTAGTTGATGCCCTCCGATCGAGTATCATGCGCCTCACTCATTGCAGTGAGGTATTATTATTGATGGAAACTAGCGTTGAGAAGTCCAAGGATTCCAAATCTCATGACTTGGGAGTTATTTATCCAAGAGTTCAGGGAAAAGTACGTTACCGAGATGTATAAGGATTCCAAGTGGAACAGTTCTTGAATTTGAAGCAGAGGAACTTATCGCTGATTAATATGAAGAGAGACTAAATATTCGATGGGTATACCGAATTAAATCGAGATATTCATGATACTTGAGATAAAACTATATTGATTCTAATCAGAGATATTTTTATACTCTCATTGGGAAGAGTCATACGCCGGTCCAAGCCGCAAGGAAAGTAGAGACTTGAAACAAGCAAAGCAAAGAGATCTTAGAAGAAGAAGTTTTCTAGAGAAGCTTCGTCCTCCATAGGGAAAAGGGCTAGAGAGTCACCAGCTCAATCAGAGTTCAGCTCAGCTATGAGAGGTAGAAGACAAGGGTCCAATGTAGCACATAGTTCTAGTAGAGGTGCTTCAGTTGGACGGGGAGAAATCCCAGAGTGCCCTCATTGCCATAGAAGGCATTTGGGTGTTTACAGGTTATTGACATGAGGGTATTTCCAATGTGGAAGCATCATTTGATGTTGACAAAGGTCCTGCAGAGTCGTGGATAATAGAAGTCCAAGTAAGAAAGCAAGCAGAGGGAATCACTACACTACCTTCGATGAGAGATCAAGGTAAGGGATGGGGTGGCCCGATTCAGCATAGAGGGCGAGGGGGCATGATCTCTGAGATAGTGGATCATCCGATACCTACAGCGCCAACACGAGCATATGTGATAAGGGTTTCCGAGACCAGGATGCCCCGAGGCTATAGCCGGTATATTCCTTTCTCTCTTTATGATATTGAGATGCATGCATTGATTGATCTTGGATCCACTCATTCATATGACTGCATTGAACATGTATTTGATAAGATACCAACAGGTGAACAGTTAGCATATGAAATGCATGTGACCAGTCCATTGGGGCATAGTGTTACCGTGAATCGCATATACAGAAATTACCCCATTGTTATACAAGCAAGAGAGTTTCTAGCTGATTTGATAACCTTACCATTTTGAGAGTTTGACTTGATTATGGGAATGCATTGGCTGTCTAAACATCGAGCCATCGTTGATTGTGGTCAAAGATACACAGTGTTTGGATGTCTGTTCAATCTTAGGTGATAGTACAGGGCATTAGATCGGGCAAAATGTCCAATGTGATCTCCGTGATGCAAGCTAGAGAATATGAGGAAAGGCTATGAGACATTCCTGGCCTTGATACTTGACTCTAAGAGAGGTCAAGTTGATTTGGAAAAGATTTCAATAGTAAGGGAATTTCCAAATGTATTCCCTGAAGAGTTACCAGGCATTCCCCTTAAGAGGGAGGTGGACTTATCCATAGAAGTTGTACCAAGAATAGTCCCTATGTCTAGGGCACCATACATAATGGCTCCAACGAAATTGAAAGAGTTAAAGAGTCAATTACAAGAGCTTTTGGATAAAGGTTTTATCCGACCCAATTTGTCACCTTGGGGTGCACCTGTTTTATTTGTGAAAAAAAAGATGGCACGTTACGGATGTGCATTTATTATAGGCAAATCAATAAGGTGTGACAATGAAAACAAGCATCCAATGTTGAGAATTGGAAGATCTCTTTCGATCGCTTAAAGGAACTGCCTTTCAAAATAGACCTACGATCGCAGGTATTAATGCCTAAGATATTTAAAGATGTCGAGCGTGTCAAGACTACATTTAGAACCTCGATACGACCATTGGCGAGTTTTGGTAATGCCATTTAGGTTGACTAATGCACCGCGTGATCTGGCGGATTTAATGAATAGGTATTTCGACCCTACGGATCGCTTTGTGGTGGTTTTTATCGATGACATCCTGGTGTATTCTAAGGATGCATAGGAACATGAACATCATTTAAGAATATTCATGGAGACATTAAGAGAGAAGAAGTTATATGCTAAACTCAATAAATGTGACTTTTGGCTAAAGGAAGTTTCCTTCCTAGGTCATATTATGTCAGTTGAGGGTATAAGAGTGGACCCTATAAAGATTGAGGTTGTTGTAAATTGGAAACCACCTTGAAATGTAACCGAGGTGAGAAGTTTCTTGGGCCTAGTAAGATATTATAGAAGATTTCAGGAGCGGATTCTCACATAGTTTCTCCTCTCACTAAATTACTCACAAAGGAGTAAAGTCGGAGTGGATGCATAAATGTCGAATTGTTTTGAATATTGAAAGATGAAAGGTCAAGTTGAAGCACTAGTATCGACAAGAACCTACTCCTGAAAAGAGTATACACTATATAGTAATGCTTCAGGCATTGGTTTGGGATGTGTGTTAATGCAAGATGAGAAAGTAATGGCTTATACATCCAGGCAATTGAAGCCACATGAGCAAAATTATCCCACTCATGATCTAGAGTTGGCTGTGGTAGTGTTTGCTTTGAAAATATGGCGACACTACTTATATGGTGAAAAGTGTAGAATTTACACAGATCACAAGAGTCTTAAGTACCTACTGACTCAAAGAATTCAATTTGAGACAGTGGAGGTGGTTGGAGTTATTAAAAGATTATGACTGCATAATATATTACCACCCCGGAAAAGCTAATATGGTAGCAGATGCTTTAAGCAGAAAGACAGTGGCATCGATGTCACTTCAACACACTGAATGGAGACTAGTAGATGATGAAGCTATATTAGCTCAACTAACAGCATAACCTATTTTAAAGAAAATGATGATAACTGCAGAGAAAATGATGGTGAGTTACGTAAAAAGGTATTATGGTCAATGATGCCGATAAGACCGCATTTTTTCAAGAAAGAAGCTGGAAGTTCAGATTTAACATATTATGTGTGACATATGATAAAGAGTTAAAGAAAAAGTTTCTATTCAAGCTCATAATACTAGTGATTACTATGCATCCCTGAGGTAATGCATGCACTTAGGATTTGAAACAAGATTATCGGGTGGAAAGGAATGAAAAGAGATGTGACGTAGTACGTGGTTCGCGTTTGACATGTCGCGATGTCATACTCTTAACACCAAGTTCCAACAAGTTCGCTGCACTCCTTCCAAGTCCTCAATGGAAGTGGGATAACATCACCATGGATTTTGTGTCGGGTCTTCCCCTTACACAACAAAAACATGACTCTTATCCGGTATCGTTGATAAGCTCACAAAGTCGCCCATTTTATACCTATCAGATGGACTATTCTCTGATCGACCAAATGAGCTTATAATGCAAAGAGATTTATTAATCGCGATGGTGTACCGTCGTCTATCAGGTTGATAGAGATCCGCTGCTTTTACTCCCTGCTGTTCCTCGAAGGAACTACAATGTCTCTCGTATCAGTTGAATTTCAATACAACATTCCATCTACGCATGTGATGGATAAATAAAGAGATTGATTCAAGTACTCAAGACATGCTTCGAGGTTGGTGGTCATGGAATTTCCTAGAAGCTTAGGATAGGTATATTCCATTGATGAAATTTCATAACAATGGTTATCATGCAAGTATTGGCATGGCACCATACAAAACTTTATATGGTCGGAGGTGTAGAACTCCGTTATGTTGGACAGAGTTGAATGAGCAAAAAGGTGATTGGTCCAAACATAGTAAACGATACATAAGAGAAAGTACAAGTTATTCAGCAAAGGTTAAAGGCGGCTTGTGATCGAAAAAATTCATATGCCGATCTAAAGATGAGAGATATAGAATATGAAGTGGGAGACAAAGTCTTCTTAAAAGTATCATCGTGGAGGAAAATTCTACGATTTGGTAAGAAAGGCAAGTTAAGTCCGAGGTCCATAGGGCCATATGAGATACTGAAACGACCGTCTCAGGTTTATCGTTTACTCCCTCTAGAGTCAATTAACCGCATAATGTGTTTCATGTGTCGATGCTTCGGAGATACCGCTCTGATGGGTCGCACATAATACCAGTACAAGTTGTACAAGTATAGGCAGATTTTTCATATGAAGAAGAGCCAAAGGCTATTCTGGCTCGACAGGTGAAACAGTTAAGGAATAAGCAAGTACTATTAGTGAAAGTGTTGTGGCAACACCATGGTAAGAAAGAAGCTACTTGGGAGCCAGAAGTAACTATGAGAGCACAGTATCTGCAACTCTTCGAATCAGGTATGAATTTTGAGGACGAAATTCTTTTTAAGAGGGGGAGAGTTGTAACGCCCCAAATTATACCTTGACAGTTTTATAACATGTTTTGGGTATAATAAAAGTAAATGTATATTTTTCCGGAAAAAAATAATGCTAAAAATAAAATAAGCAAAATCCAAAATTAATACAAGAGTTAAGGGTAAATTAGTAATTTACCAATCTAGGACCTAAGAGTCATAATTTATGAAGATTATATAATAAAGTGAAAATTAGATAAGTTGGATTGCAAATAATAGAGAGTTGAGGGACCAAATTGCAAAAGCTAAAAATGGATAAGACCAAACAAGCCTTAAGAAAACTTCATTTTTGGCTTGAAGGTTAGGGTTCACGTTTGGGGAGAAAGAGATAAGAGAAGAAGAAGAAGAGAAGAAGAGAAGAAGAAGAAGAGAAGAAGAGAAGAAGAAGAAAGAAAAAGGAAGAAGAGAAGTTCAAAAAAAGCCAAGGTATGGAATACTAGTATGGAAAAAGTGTATGGAATGGTATGAAATCTACATAAGTTTAGAACATCTCCTTGGTATGGAACTACCATAAATATCTTTTGTTTGGCTGTGTAGAAAATCCTACTAGGAAATGTTGCTCGATTGGTAAGGAGATGGACGCTTATGGTTTTTTTTAGTTTCGTGGAGTCGGGTTTTGTTTGAAAGGAAATTTCCAAAGTGAAAGGGGCAAAATTTGGCCACCCCGTGTCTCCGCCGACACCCGTACGCCTAGGTGTAGGAGTGCACGCCTTGGCGTGGAGCTCCACCCAAGCGGAGGTCACAACGCCTAGGCAAACCCGATGCTCGAATTTCTGCCCTTTCTGGTCTGCCTAAGCGTAGCATTGCTTCGCCTAGGCGTACCTGCTAGTCCTGTTTTGATTCCTTTCTTCCGTTAATTCTAACAATCTTTCATTTGACTAATGAGGATCCTAATAAGTGAATGAAAGGGTTCATACAAGTATAAAAATTATATGAAAATGTTTCACTGCCGCTTCTGGGCTAAGCAATCCTAGTTATGCAAACATTGTTTCTGCCCTCATCTTCATAATGTGTTTAAATGTAGTGTTATTCCTGGTTATGGGATGACTTATTAAATGATAATTCATGACCATACATATTGATTGATTTAAATGTCCAAATAATGCATAAGTAAACATATACAAATGTCTAAATGATTCATGGGTAAATAGGCATGCGAAAATGATAAGAAAATATCGCATATGATTGTCGGATAACAATAGTTATTCGGGGATATGGGATATATATTGTAAATGAAATAAAAGAAACAGATTTTCTGCTTAGAACTTGGTAGAGGGATAGATGGGCATGCCTGTTAAGGAGAAAAGATCAGAGTTACCGATCGCCGCCCCATTCGGCCATTACGCTTCGGGTCCTGTGGATGCGGTCATTGTCTCGCATACTGATAACAAAGGCTTGCTGTGCCCTTATAGATGGTTATTGTCCCGTATAATGATAACATCACCTTCAGGTGCTTATAGTTCATTGTCTCGTACAATGATTATAGCACCTTCGGGTCCTTATAGTTTCCCGTATCCACTTCTAAGGTATTTGTAGGCATAAAACATAAGATAAATGACAAGAATATGTAAATGACCTTACATGATATGAGAAGCATAGCATTGCTATGTGATGATACGTATACAGTGATTAATACAAGAAGCAAAAATGTAAATGAAAGATGATATGAAATGAAACATGATAAGACGAATAAGTGTGGTATATGTAGAAGCATGTCTATAAATGATATGTTCAAAACATGAATAAGCATGTGTATATGTAAATGAATGTTAAAGTTATATGCAGGTGTCTAAAGTGTGATGACCCTTATTGTATGCCAGTTCACACGTATTATTTCCCCAATTAAGTTATGTTTAGTACTGTTTCATCCGTGCGTGTATAAGAGAACTAGAAGTCCGGGATAATCCACATCAAAACCAAGGCCAAACACACTACTATTAGGTGCCCTCAAGACCCTTTTGGTCATTTTGTAGGCGTTTTGCTTTGCAAGCAATGTAAAAATTTGTATATGTCAACACTCTCATTTATTGGGAGCTAATATATTTCAGGAATCCGTTACAAAATATATTTCAAGTTAAATGTTTAACAAGACTGAACGAACAAGTAAATGGTATGTTAAAAGTAAAAGATAATTACAAGTTTCATTGCATCGTGAGCACCTATTAGGGCGCCATGTTGCGGGTATCAGCACTGCGGTTAGCATCACAAGTTAGATGGCAAAGAGGCATGACACCTTTGGGCTTTTCTAAGAATGTTAGATGCTCTAAGATGTACTCTTATGTTCTCCTTGTTTGTGTATTTCATGCCAACAAGTTTTCTCAAAAGAGTACTTGTTTCCACCTTTTCATTTTTAGCAAAGACTTGCACTATATCAAGAAGAAAGTTCTTAGCATTAGCACTCTCAGTGATAGATCCCCGAAATGCTTCTGGAATGGAGCGTTTCATAAGCATTAGACTTAAGCGATTAGATCGTTCCCACTTCTCAATATTAGCCTCATTGAGGTGTTCCGGAGTATAAGTAGGGCTGCCCATTCTTAATGCTAGGTCTAATTCCATACAACAGAACAATTTATGTAAATATTTCAAAATAATTCTAAAATTTTTATAATAATTTTATTATATATTTGTGTATAATTAAGTCAAACTCTGGTTTTTCCAAGAAATTTGATAAATTGATAAATTGTAAAATGTAATTGAAAGTGTGAGCATAAGGATTTGAATATTATATGCTAAATTGAGAAAGTGGGATTTAACCCTAAATAAACCTGTTTAAAGTAAGAAATGTGAAAATTTGTAAAATGAGGACCTAAGGGTCAAAATGATGGCTTAAATGCTGATGTGAAATAAATGATAAATGATAAGGAAAGTGAAATAAAGAGTTAGAATGCCAAAAATGGAAAATGGGATTAAATGGGTTAAAGGCCAAACAAGGCCTTATGGAAATAAAGAATTGAAGACTAAAAAAGAGAGAAAATGAGAAAGGAGAATAAGGTGGAAGGCCAAACATGGCCTTACACTTAAGTGGGATTTTAAAAGACCAAAAGTGGTCTTTGGGAGCTCATTTTATGAGCAAACCCGTTTTTGAGAGAATGAGAGGAGAAAAGGGGGAGAAAGGCTAGGGTTTGCAAGAATGAGTGGTTTTGGTTGGGTTTGCTTCCCATTTCTTCCTCCTAAAGGATCAAGCAACCTACAAGAGGAGATTTGGAGAGATAAGGTAAGAAAAATCAAACCCTAACTTCCTCTTTTATGATCTTGATTTTGGGGAAAAGCCCTAACTTAAGAGAAAAGGGTTTTCATTTATTCTAAACCACCTTTGGAGTTGTTTCTCAGATTCCATGGTGGATTTTTTATATGATGAATCGAGGAGGTTTATTGAAGAAAATGAGTGTGAAATGCCAAAACCAACATTTCTAGTCAAACTGTATCGTACCGGTACCCATGATGTTAGGCAAGTGGTACCGTGCCACTAAACCGGTACCGCACTCCATTGACAAGAAGGGACTAGTACCGTACTACCAAAGTGGCATCGTACCACAAATTTCCAAAGAGTCCCGTTTTTTGCATATTTTTGCAATCGTTAAGCTTTGTATTCAGATAATGATTGTTTAGGACCCTAAGAAACGATTAACGGGTTAAACAAGAATGAGACTATGAAAACGATCGCACTCGCCGTGAAGCCGATATTCGCTTAGTATGATTTTGTTTAACCACTAAGAGTGAAGAATTTGTATTTGACTAAAGTGTGAAGACACCGACGGGCGCTAAACTCAGCTCAGAAGGTTAAACTAAAATAAATCCCGTCACAAGCAAGTGTACACGTCAGAAATGGCAAAAGATAGGTGAGTCAAGGTCGCCCCCACAAGGAGTTTGAATGCCAACACCGACTTAGGTTACCCTAATAATATCTAGGCTATGGTTAATGTGTCACTACTCTAAATCAAACTAAGAACGAACTAAGTGAAATGACTAACGACTAGCTTCTTAGGGTGAAGCACTGTGGTTTATGATTTTACTCGACTACATTCCACGGACCTGGAGCAAGAGATATTCAGCCATAATTTATGCAATGTCGATGGTAAGGCGGATCTTTTCTATGCATCAACCCTCTCAAGCTGAGCACCTATCTCAAAGAGCGGATTTTATCAGATCTCCGCTCTAACCCCCCGTAACTCCGAGATGATCTAACCTACAAATTCTTATTTACCACATACAAAACCATGATATCTCTATCCTATGGTTGATCAGATGATACCTTATTCAGTTCCCTAGAGTTTCGCCTTTCGACCTCAAAGCTCCCAGCCTAATACATGTAAATAATGGCCAAATATCAACATGTAATCAAATTAGAAATAAGGTAAATCCAACAATTGCAAGAATTATGCTATAATTGAAAGATTAAAGTTCATCCATGATGTGTAGTCAGTTACATCATATAAACCCTAGCTTAGAAGTTTAGAACATTATGAGATGAAGAAAATACAGATTAGAATTCAAAAGTCATGAGGGTGTGAGTAAGAAAAACGGGATGAGATGTCGTGGACCCAATCTTCTCTCAAGCCTTGCAATTTAATTGCCTCTTCTTTCTCCTCTCTTCTCCAAAAAGTCCCCTTCATTATGCTTCCCGAGGTCCCATTTATAGCCCCCACCAAATCCCTCGATGGGCCTTAAATAGACCAAAATGGGGCTCATTCATCGCTTCATGCCGGTGCGTGGAAATCCCACGCCGGTGCGTGGGAAAGCACCGTAAAATCACTCCCGCACGCTAGGCGTAGGATCCACGCAAATGGCGTGGCATCGTGTTGTTTTATCTCTTCTTGTCTTTGAATGGCCATAACTCTCTCAACTAACTCCGACCGCATTCTCGACTCGCGAAAGATCTTGAAGTCGTGAATCCATACATACCAAGAATAGCTCCATCAGATGTCATTTTATAAATTTAAAATGCACTAGAATAGAACTGGTTGGGTGCTGTGTTCTGCAGTTGCTTCCTTGTTTTTGCTATGACTTCCCGAGTGTGTATCTCCTTCATCTGGATTCCGAATTGAGTGATCTTGGTCTTGTTGGAAATCTTGTGAAGTATAGAATGTAGTTCTAGATAGTTTGGAGCCATTTTATTTCCCCATTACCACTAAAAACTGAAAGGTCAAATCAAGTGCTCTATTTGTCGATTTTCCAATTTTTCGTTGTGTCTTCGCTCCAAATTCACACCACCCCGCCAAATGGATTACCTAATCATAAATATGAACATTAAGAGCATTAGGGCACTTATTTGACATAAAAACATTACTAAAACTAAGAAAATATTAGGTTTGTAATGAGTATTTTATATACTCATCAACGACAACCTGACCTAGGACTGGTATCGAAAGAGAAAAGGAATCAATAATTGGTTTGTTCTCTCGTTGGTTTCTATTCGTTTCTTTATTTCGCTTGCTCTATGTTCTCTGCTCTCTCTGTCGCTCTGTTTCTTCGTGACTCAATTTCCATTTCAAGTTCTATTTGTGAAATATATATATATATATATATATATATATATATATATATATATATATATATATATATATATATATATATATATATATATATATATATATATATATCGATTTGAATTATTAGTATTCGAAATGTTTGTCAAATATCTGCATGTGTTCGTGTATTTGAACCATAAGTGAATTTACTACATGAAATTAAATTGATTTGAAATGTAATATTGAATGACCAACATGACAGGATTCACCAACTGAATTCGTCATGAGGGTAACCGTATTTGTTCCATGCGAAATCACGTTGCTATTGAATGACAAAATGTGACAGATTCACCAATCGAATTGGCTGCGGAATGCTCGACTTCTATAACCATATGTGATGGTAATATTGAATATGAAACCACAAATCTATCGAATGACAAACAAAAAGACAGGATTCACCAATCAATCATTAATGTCGACTTCTATAGCCATGAGTGGTGATATTAAATGTGAAACCACATTGCTACCGAACGACAAATGCGATGCGATTCACCAACCGGACCTGTTTACCGTTGAATTCTATAGCTTTATGAAATCAAACCAAACGCGAAAAATGATTCGAAAAGAGTATTTGAACAAGTATCTTTTACATTACACGCATTTGCATAAAGGCATTATTTTGACAAATGCATGATTTGTAATGAACTAAAAAATTGGAATAGAGAATCAGATAGAACCACTCAAGCATGAAAATGCTTAGCTTTATTGTTTTTATCACTACATGTACCAGTGATAGATGCTGAAGTGCACTCCAAGGTCGAGGAGCTTAGAGTCATTCAAGGAGTTCACGAGTATACTCCTACATGCATCCTCGCTATTTTTTTACATAACAAAGGTTTTGTAAACAAAGGAGCTTTAACTTCTTGAAATTATTTCAGACATCTATAGTTGAACACGATTTTTGGATATTTTGTTGTAACAGTATAAAATGCCACCTGGTTAAATGCATATTTTGTAAAGGAATTGCATCGAATTTGTAATCGCTTGCTGGCTCACCCCAAATGAAATCGCTCAAGAAGAGTTGAAAACGAACACTTCGAAATGAAATGTAATTGTTAAATGGATTCGATTAATGGCTTCGGCCGACATCCTCGGAGCCTCGCTTCGACTGGCCAACCGGTTCTGCCGGCTCGAGGGTCACTACAATTTCTACGTTCTCTTGCCAAATCTTGAAATTTCTCCCATTAAGCATGGGAATTCCATTAACTTGAGCAGAGAGTTTTGTTGCAGTAGCAAGAGTTGAGTAGAGAATAAGAAACAAATAAGCATGCTCACATAAGTTCCAAAACCAAATCAACATAATAAATTCAAATGCAAGTAAAAATCATATTCCAAGATGTCAGGCACTCCATTAATGTTTTGTCTGACGTACCACAACTTGTAATGATTCTCGGCTATAGTGATCAAACACTGATAATAATTACTGTCAAATAATGAATATTCCTTTGGGTATATTCATCATACACATGTAAAACCAAATTCTCATCACATGTTTATCACCACAAGTGTATATGTACATCGGTCAAATATTAATTTTCCTTTGGGCCAATTAATATTCACATGATATACACTACACCACTGTCTATATTTTGAATCAAATCAACTTTCACAAGAGAGGCCACTTTAGTGACATACAAGTGGCAATTAATTCAATTAAAAAATGTATATATAAATATACAAGATTTGAATTTAAAATTACACCAAATATTTATATTTGTTTATGTAATTTAGAGGAACAACATAAAAAATATTAAAACATTGTTACTTCATTTCTCATTTCAAAAGTTCTCAAAAGGGCACATGCATATGCATTTCCCAATTCCAAAATATTTACATAATGTAAACAAATCTCAATCCAGTTCTTATTTAAGAAAAGGCATTGTTCCATAAAGAACCCGACAAGAACAACTCATGTTGAATAATTCAATTCTTATATATACTTCATATGGTGCCTGTGAAAGCAACACATCGGAACATATTTATGTTGAATTTTAGTTCCAATCATCTTTTGAAATCGTAACAAGAAACTATGCCTGAATTCAAAGACTTTCTAAGTTTGCACTGAATCCTTCATTGGGTGGTGAGGCATTATCAGTCCTTAACAACTGTACTCCCAAAGTCATATGCGGAAAGCGGGCATTTCCTTTGGCTCTTGGTTGTCAAAGCAGTAATTCAAAACACACACACACACACACACACACACACACACACACACACACACACACACACACACACACATATATATATATATATATATATATGTATATATATTGTACTTTCCCCAAGACTTATGGTTACATCTGGGTGCATACTTAAGTCTCATGTAAAGGTTTGGTTAAGCCAATCGGAACAAATCTGTATCCCTCTGAAATTATATCACTTATACAACATAATGAAGAGGTAAAAAAAAAATGCAAAATTCGACCGATTAGGAACCGCACTGGTGATTGTACGATCAATCAAAGTTCTACTCTAAGCCAGGCGTGAGGCACTCCGCCCAGTGGCCCCCACTTGCCCAGGGCCCATTTATGATGCCAATGTTATATAGTTATATATTTAATAGGTAAAAATTTTGTTTTTATTTCTTCTAATCTTTCATTTCTTCTTCCTCCCAAAGAACACGAACTCCATCTCCATAGTCTCCACGGCTCCAAATTTCTCGACACCATCTAATGCACTACGCCCACAGCCTCCACCTTTTGTTCTTTAAGTCTATCATCAATATCTCGCACTCTTCTTCATAGAGGTACGCATTTTCTTCTAATTATTTTATCTTCCATTTTTGGTTTGTGGTTTTTTCTCGTTATTTTGTTCTTGATTTTTGGGTTTTCGGGTTTGTGTTTGGGGTTTGGAATTTTTTATTCAAATTTTGGTTTGTTCTTCCGTTATTAGGTTTTAAGGTTTTTTTTTTGGTTTTTTGGTTTTGGGTTTTTTCTTCGATGACCCTTTCCGGTAGAAAGAGACTTTCTCCATTGTCCTATGTTTGGTTTCCGGGAAAACGGAGGAAAAGCAGAGAAAGTAAAGGAGAGTTGATTCTGGTTTTAACTAGCGTCTCGCTAAGCTTGCCTCGCATTTGAAATTTTGATCATTTTAAATTTCTTGACTTTCTCCGCAAAGAAAGGGAAAACTATGAATCGATCATTGATCGCCGCTCTTTTGTGAACCTTGGATTTTGATGCATTTTTGTGTTTTTCTTTTCTGAATCTTTCTGGTGGTAGTTTGTTTAAATTCACAATACTTTTGCAAATTTTATCGAATGGCATCTAATCAGGAATTGGTTCTACGGTTGTTTGTTCTCTAGAAAACTAATTTCGTGCTTTACCCTTCTCTTGACTTCTTTCAAGTGACCTTTTCAATGTATCTTCTTTGTTTGCAAGCTCTCTCTTTTCTAATTTTGTGTTTTAGATTTTTTTTTTCAAAGTTAATTTATAGTGAAGGAAGAATGAAAGTATCACTTTATGGATTAATTGTGATTTTGCGCTTTCTTTTATGAATTGATAATGTTTCATTTTTTTGGGATTGAATGATCTGGGTGTCCATGTTTCCAAACAAATTTTCAACAAAGTAGAAATCCAGGAAACGATGAACTGGGCGTATCTGCAAGTTACATATATATGGAACAAATGAGGCACACAAAAGCTAATAGGTTGAGAGTTATTATTATTTTTGGGTGATTTAGTATAGAAAGGATCATTTTAGTGTGATTGTTCACCTGGAGGTTTTGATTTTCGTGCTGCATTTGGATTTGAAAACTCGGAATTGCTTAAATACAAGCCACTTACCCCGAGCCTCTTTCCATATTCAGCAAGTATCGTTTTTCATATATTTTTAACTTTTTTATATGATGTTGCCTAAAAAACATTTATCCGGTAAAGGAAAAAGAAAAAAGAAAACGACAGAGGAGATAGTAGAATCACAAAAAGGAGCTATTGACAAATTTGTTCTTAAAAGAGTAGAAGAACCTTCTAAAAGATTGAGTGTAGACAATCTAATGAAAATTTAAATGATGAAAATCATATCAATGAAGACTCTATTAATTTGAATGATCATGATAATGTGACAAATCATATCAATAAGGACACTACTAATTTGAATGACCATGATAATACACAAAATGCATCTAATATAGAAGATGTAGGCATTGATGAACGCCTAATCCCTCATTTGGATATTTATGATCCTAGAAATTGGGGTAATCTGGACAATAAAGAGAGATATTTTAGTTGAAAAAGGGCCTATAAGAGAATTAAATCTTGAGTTTCCTTTATATAATAAATCTAGGCATTTTTCATATGCTTATTATTCTAGAAAGATGAGTAACGGAGAGATTACCGATAGAAAATGGCTGGGTTTACTCTAAACATGTGGATAAAAGATATTGCTTTGTCGCAAATTGCTCACAACTCAAAACAACAAAAGTTTTTTAGCAAATGATGGATTGAATGATTGGAAGCATCTTAGTGAGAGACTCAAACAACATGAGAATAATATTGAGCATATGACTAACATGAATACTTGGATTGAACTAAGAGTAAGACTAAAACATAATGAAACAATTGATAAAGATTTGCAAAGAAGGGATTTTCTAAAGGAGAAAGAACGTTGAGACAAGTTTTAATAAGAATAATTTCTGTTGTAAAATGTTTGGCTAAAAATGATTTAGCTTTTCGAGGATCCAACGAGAAACTTTATCAAGATAGTAATGGTAATTTTTTGGGGTTAATTGAAATGATTATAGAATTTGATTTGATAATGCAAGATCATGTTAGACGATTCAAAATCAAGAAATTCATTACCATTATCTTGGTCATAAAATTCAAATGAGTTAGTTTCTCTTTAGCCTATAATGTTAAACTTCTATGATAAGGATCATCAAAGAAGCAAAATATTTCACTATAATTTTGATCAGAATCTCTGACGTGAGTCATCAAGAACAAATGACTCCTAATAGTACGATGTAAATATGTCTAAGAACAAAATAAAAAATAGAGGAGTACTTTTTAGAGTTCTCAAGGTGGATGATGCTACATCCGATTTTCAGGTTTTTTAATGAATTATTAAATGCATGTAAGTCTCTTGATCTGAATGTTGATGATGTGAGGGGTCAAGGTTATGACAATGATTCTAATATGAAAAGAAAACACCAAGAAGTTCAAAAGAGATTGCTTGAAATAAATCCGAGGGCTTTATATATGCCATGTGCTTGCCTGCGTCTTAATCTTACTCTTTTGGCGATATGGCACATTCTCGTGTTAAAGCCGTTTCATTTTTTGGAATTGTGCAACGTATATTCATTATTTGCAAATTCTACTAAAGATGGAAGATTTACTTGATAATGTTCCGACTTAATAAAGGAAATCTTGTGTAATACTCGATGGGAAAGCTTCGAATTAAAAGGTTAAAGCTATTAGATTTCAAACACCTCAAATTAGGTTAGCTTTGTTGCAATTGTATAAATCTTGTGATGATGCCAAGTCAAAAAGGGCAAAGTTTGGCTAGTTCCTTGAGAGTTTTGAGTTTTACTTAGTACGGTTATTCGCATGAAATTTTATTTGCTATTAACATGGTGAGTAAGAAGTTTCAATCTAAATCTATGTGCATTGACACTACAACAAAGGAATTGGAAGGTGTAATGTTATTTTTTGAAAAATATAGAAATGAAGGGTTTGAATCCAATATGAATATTGCTAAAAGTCTTGCATTTGATATGAATATGTGAGCCAATATCAACAAAACGTTGTTTTTAGGAAAACACCACTTAATAATCACGACGGTTAAATACAAATCACCGGTGAAACCTTTAGAGTCAATTATTTCGTTGTCAGAGATATGGCAATCAGCTTTAAGATAGATTCGAGCAATTAAATATATTGAAAATATTTTCGATTCTTATTCGACCAAAAGTCAAGTCGTTAGGGGTGATAATGAATTAAGGGAATCTTGCACTAAATTTAAGACTACTTTTCTCATAATAATTTGTCGAACGTTAATGCAAATGACCTTTTTGAAATGAAAGTGTTGCAAATGACTTCTTACTAAATGTGTTAATGTCACCACTTGAAATTCTCGAGTTTGTCAAAGTTGCGACATTATCCAAAATGTTTCAATTGCATACCGAATCCTATTAATTCATGCCAAGTGGATCGTAGTATCCGTTAAAGAAATTTTTCAAAGTTAAAATTATTTGGAATCCTACTGGTGTCGTCAATTTCACAAGAAAGACAATGACCTAACAATTTTATGTATTGGAGAAAAATATGTTAGAAAATATTGATGTCGACACTATTATCAATGATTTTGCATCTAGAAATGCTCGAAGACAATGTTTTTATGAACATTCAGATGCTTAATCTAAAAATTAAATATTTTTATTATTTCGGGTTGTAAAAATATTTTATTTGTTAAGTCTAATAAAACTACCATTTACAAACATTTTTTTTTTAATCATGTACACTTGAACTTTAATTATACATTAGGGGCCCTTATTTGTTACTCGTCCGCCTAAAATGTCAAGACCTACTGATCAATCCATGGAAGAATGCATCAGTATAAACTGTATTAAATACATCTGAATTATTCAAACCATTTACTTTCCACCAAATCAAAATCCCACAACGACCCATCACCCAGATTTGATCGCGAAAACAATGACAGGGGTTGCCCACCGCATCCTATTCTCCTATGGGCAAAGAAACAATTTTTTTTTTAACTTCAAATTGGACCTGTGATATATTATCCAAGGGAAACAATTATCCAAAGGGAAACAAATTATCCAAAGGGATAATTCTCACCACTTGAATCTCACGAAATAGACCGAGAGAAAGTAAAAAATTAAAATTAAAATTAAAACTTTATGAAACTATTCAATACCAAACACTAATCTGATTGTGATTCAAAACATGATGTTTTGTTAATAAAACACAAAAAACTTTCATAAAATTATTATATAATTCATAATGATCAAACTATGATTGCTCTTATACCAATTGTGAAAACTAAACCTAATCCTAATGGTGAAAACCATCACCCTAAAACCCTAAGATCATTCTGTTAGAAAATTATGTTAACCTATAATCTTCTTTAGGTCTTGATCTAGATTAATGCGGAATGAAAATCAAGACTATAAATTATGTCAGAATTATACCCGGCCATGGTGTAGATCTAGTAGGACCGCCTTGATCCCGATGAGGAAGACGAAGTGGCTTGTGGATCACGATCTTGATCTTCCTCTCAAAAGCTCCTCACAATAGCACTCCTTCTCTCAAGTGAACTTCTGGTTTTACGAGAACTAGATGAGATGAGAATGAGATGGCTTTCTCTCCCTTTTATAGTAAACCAGGGTCCAATGAGTTTACTCTGAATGATCTGGACCGTCCATCCTCCCATCTAGAGGATGTGGACTAAAGGTCCAGATCTGACCTCACCACTTATCACATATGGGCCTAATAGTCAATACCTTATACTAATCACTCCTATACAACTCCTACAAGTTGAGCCAATATAGAAAATCTAACATTCTCCCACTTGGTTCAACATTGTAGGTTTTATTTAATAAATAATAACTTTTGACTCATAGGGTGATAGTGAACATGAAAATTCTTTTGTATGGCCATACATTATTTTAGAAAACAATATGACAATTAGCCCAAACCTTATGTGATATCTTTATACTTAAGTAAGATATCATAATTACATGAACTGTGGCGGTTATATTTTTGGATGGCAAATACTTCCTTCCACAATCACAATGTAGTTATTTAATCTTATTAAGTGCTTTATGTGGTATTAATTCTTTATGAGTGGGCACCCACTCTTAATGCAATAAAATCTCAAATATCTTTAGTGTACATAAAATGACTTTGAGGTTCAAATATCGTATTAAATGTAAGAGTTACAATAATGTCAAGGACCTTAATCATCAAAAGAGTTCACAAGTCCCATTCTATCAACATGACTTTTATACAATTTGAAGGAGCCCTTAGTCAGCTGGATCTCATACCATTAGCAAGCAGCTCTATATGCTCAATGATGATTTTACTCTCTCCGACGCTTTCGCACTACCAAGTACTTTTTATATCAATGTGCTTCGCCGCTGCTCCCACTTTTATTGTTCTTGAGAAGAACACTGGCCGCAAAGATTATCACAAAGAAGCTTTATTGGCTTAGGTAATCGTATCCATCACTCTAAGCCTCAAGAAAATTCTTCAACCATAATGCCCGTTGTTGTTTGCAGCATGCGACAAATTCGCCTCCATAGTCGAGGATGCCGTAAGAGTCCGGGCTGGTGCTTCCATGCCATCAGCACCACCGGCTAACATAAAATGTAGCCCCAAGTAGACTTCACCCGGGTGCTCGCAGTCCGTGATCCGTATATCCAATCAAACTGCATGACCTAATTTCCGTATGTAAGCATATAGTCCTTGGTTCCCTGGAGATATCGCATAACTTTCTGGGCAGCTGTCCAATGCTCTATCCCAGGATTACTTTGATATCTTCCCAACATTCCCACGGCGAATGCAATGTCCGGGTTCGAAGGCAAACCTCTAAATAGACCACCGCTTAACCATGCATGCATATGGAATATTCTTCATGGATTCTAATTCCGCAGAATTCTTAGATACTGACAAACTGAATTTGTCACCTTAACAATGGGAGCCATTGAACTGCAACAATTTCATATTAAACCTTTCTGTGAATTTTATCGACATAGCCTTTCCGGGAGATAACCCCAAGATCTTTTTAGATCTATTTCATGTATCTCAATTCCTAAAACATAGAAGCCTCCCCATATCTTTCATGTCAAAATTCTGAGAGAGAGAAACTTGCTTGGTCTCCTAATTAATCCTTGTTACTGCCACAAAATATCATCAACATTAGCAGACTAGAAACGTGAATTTGTCTCACCGACTCCTCGATGTATATACATCGGATTCAATATTTTCCTCAAAAATCGAATGAGGTAATGATATTGTGGAACTTCATACCATTGTCGTGAAGCTTGTTTTAGTCCAGATATAGACTTCTTTAGTTTGCAGACAAGATGATTACCTTTTTCTGAAATGAATCCTTCAGGCTGAGTCATGTATACTTCCTCCTCAAGTTCTCCATTCAGAATTCGCTGACATCCATCTCGATGCAAATCTCTAAATCAAAATGAGCTACAAGGGCCATGATTATCCTTAGTGAAACCTTCTTGAAACCGGAGAGAAGGTAAGGATAATCAATGCCCTCCTTTGAAGGAAACCTTTGGCAACAAGTCTTGCCTTATATCTTTCGATGTTACCGTAGGCACGCTTTGGTCTTATGTAATCTACTCGCAAATTCTCAACAGACAAAACTTTCTCGTAACTCTACTAGATCCCGCACTTGATTGTTTGCCATTGAGTTTAATTCATCCTTCATTGCATCGCACCATTTTTCGTAACTGCACTACTGCCATGGCCTCCGAAAAGAAATGGGGTCTTGACTGAAACCGTACATAAATTCTATTCTTGTAAGTATACAACATAGTCGATGGAATGGCCTAATTTCTCGACTCTTGAGGATTTTCTTAAGTCCGATTGGTCTGATTGTGGAAAAACAACCACTTGTTGTGGTTCCTGAATGACTGGCTCACTAACTACTTCTTCATGAGAGTTCCTGATAGAGGATCGCGATCGCTCCTCTCCATAGTCAGGATCCTATCAGGAGTTGTTGAGCCATAGTAGGTATGTGCCCACCAGGTTCAACACCACGACCTGAAAGTGTATAGTCCTGTACTTCTTCTATCACAACTTTATGAGAACGACTCTCATCAGTGTTATAATCCTCAAGAAATCGGCATTCCGTGGGCTTCTACAACTTTATGCGTGCAGGAGAGGGACACAAACCTATAACCCTCGACTTTTCAGACAGCCAATGAAGAAACCACTGAATGTCCTTGGCTCCACTTCCTTTCATGTGGGTTGTACACCCTTACCTCTACTCTGACAAATTCTATATGTACATGGTTTAAACTAGGCTTCCATCCACCCATAAATTTCAAAGGGGTGTTTTAGAACTCGACTCGATGGAACCCTGTTCAGAATGTACACAGCTGTCTTCAAGGCTTCACTCCACATGTTAGGAGGGAGATTTGGTGACACTTGTCATGCTCCTACCATGTCCATCAATGTACGATTCCTTCTTTCAAAGAACACCATTTTACGCGTGCCAGTGTCGATACTGAGCTACAATTCCATTTTCCTCAAGGAATTTAGCAACGGACCAGGTCTGCCTTGGTCTCGTGAACTCACCAATACTCACCACCCCTATCAGATCTTACAATTTTGATACTCAACTGCATTGTTTCTCTACCTCTCGCTTTATAGACTTTGAAAGCATCTAGTGCCTTTGTGATTTGTCATTTAGAAGATAGAGATACATGTATCTTGTAAAATCATCAATGAAGGTAATAAAATACCTTTGACCATTAAGACATTGTGTGGTAAATGGTCCACAGATATCAGTGTGAATTATCTTGAGTTTTGTATCACTTCTCTTAGCTCCTTTATTGGACTTGTTTGTTTGCTTTCCTTTATGCAACCTAAACAGACAAAGTCAAGAAGTCAAGTGTCCGAATGACACCATCCTTCACTAACACCTCTCAGCGCCATTGAGATGCACTTAATCTCCTATGCCATAAGCTAGATGAGTGATTATTTATTAATCGACATTATTTCTATTGTTATGCGTCAGAGTTAGTGAGCGAGCACATTTTGATCAAGACTTAGACAATATAAACCATCTCGTTAATTTACTGCAGCTAATAGGTAACGGATCTTTAATAATCAGAAAGATACATCTTTAACCGAAAAATCAAAGCCCCGAGCGCTAGTCTAGATAATGTGCATACTGGGGATTCTTAGAGAAACTAGGAATATAAAAAGTCTTGTCCAAATTCAAAGATGTATCCAAGTGTGTAGAACTAGCCTGTATAGTCCTAACACCTTCAATCACGACGATCTTATTTCCCGATCAGACGCATAGTTCATCCTCACTTGGTTTCCTTAGGTTTTGAAACCCCCGCAGATAACAAAGAGAAACACGGATCGTAACCCGAGTCAATCCACCATGTGTTATGTAAATCATGAGAATTTACAAAATTTGATTCATAACACACTAACGATGTCATTTTCTTGAGCCATATCTGGTACTTGATGCCCTTTCTTATGCGAATCTTTTCTTGCAAGTAAAAACAAATTGGTAGCTTTTTGTCACTCCGTTTTCTTTACTGTGATATTTACTCCTCGCTTTATCTGGATCACTGGGATTTGCCGGTTTGACCTTCGTGAGACAAGATTCATCAAGCCTAATCTTTCTGGCCTTCAACTCGCCTTCCTCCTGGACACACATGTTCAAAGAATTCATCGATCACCATTTCTCCTTATGTGTCATGGTGAGACCTTAAATGTCAGATAGTCACCGGCAAAGGAAGTCAAGAGATAAAATGGACTAGGAATGACTCAAAATCGACATCAAGGGCCTTCACTGAGCAGATATATCTCTATCTCCATTATATGTCCCTCTCACATTTTCAGGTCCCTTAACCTCATAGAATACAAATTCGCCATTGGGGTGGTGCTAGCTTCGGGCTTTATCGGAGCTCACAACCGCCTCCATCACGGCCCCCATCACCTTTAACAGCTCGCATCTCGTGGATAGATCCCCTTATGCTCTCGGGCCGATGTGGGTTGATCACCATCACACCGGTGAGACGATCGGATCTCTCCCACGTCGTATAATGCACAATGCTTGAGTGCTTTGTCTGCTGGAGTTTCCGCTCATCTATACGAAGAGCCAGATCTAGATCCATACACCCTAACGCGAGAAGCACTTTATCTTTCCATAGTTTATAATTATCGCCGGACAATATAGGAATAAACTGAGTTGGATCACTGACGGTGTTAAATACTGGAAAAGAACAAAATTATATGCTTACTATTAGTGTAAAGCAACAATTATCATTAAATGGCATTATAGTAATTATTTACTTTATCTAATAACTAACCCACGCTAATTATTAGTGATAAAAATACTGTCTCCCTTTGGGCAAAGACCGCTACCGCATAGGATTTTATCTAACTTTATTTATATAGCTACAGGTGATATACTTAAAACTAATAGAATCTCGCACTGTAAGCATGTGGACCTTATTAATCTCAAGATAATTTAATATTATATTCCAATCATATTTCGTTATTTATCGCCACTTCCCTGTGGGGCCGAGTGACCAATTTTAACTCAAATATAATTGCAATGTGCATATAAGATTTATTTGTAATTTAACACATCCAAATATATATATATATATGTTCAAAATTATTTTGTCATAAATTAAACTTTATGACATAATTATATTTATTTTGTCATAAATATAATGGGCTTAATATTATTTTCATGCATTAAATATAAGTAATTAAGCTTATTTAATGAAAATAAATAAGGGATTTTTGAAATTCCAAAACACCCGTCCTCCTCTCCTGTCATTGCCTCCCTTCCGCCGGCTGTTCTTCCACCGCCGACGCCCTTTCTCCCCATTCACTTCCAACTCCGGCCGATCGCTCGTCGAGACGGTCGCCGCACGCCGCAATCACCGAACCGCACTACAAAGCATTCGCGACCACTGCCGCAAGGCCGGAGTTCGCCACCACCCAAGACTTGAAGATCTGGGAGAGTACTGGGCTGAGAGATCTGCATCTGAACTGAACGGGAGAGGAAACGCAACCACATGGAGTTGCCGCTATCTCATACAAAAACACGCCCAAATATCATGGAATAATTACAAACAAATTTACAATGATCCAACTACGGACCCAAATAAAAATTACATATAGAAGACGAGATGAACTTAACCCCACAAATTTTCATCGCAGCACATCCATAAAACATTACATAGAAACCGGAAAAATGCATGATCATATCTTATGATGGTTTTTTTTTTTGCCCAATCAACGACGGCTGATTTACTTCGGTCATTTGTAAGATCAAACATCATGGACACAGAAGCTGGCTCTGATACCAAGTGTTAGAAAATTACGTTAACCTATAATCTTCTTTAGGTCTTGATCTAGATTAATGCGGAATGAAAATCAAGACTATAAATTATAGGTTCAGGAATTATACCCTACTACTTGCCAGATCTAGGACCGCCTTGATCCCGACGAGGAAGAACAAGTGGCTTGTAGATCACGACCTCGATCTTCCTCTCAAAAGCCCTCACAATAGCGACTCCTTCTCTCGCGAACTTCCTGGGCTTTACCAGAACCCACGGTATTTGGTAACGAGATGGCTTTCTCCCTTTATAGTAAACCAGGGTCCATGAGTTTACTCTAATGATCCGACCGCCCATCCTCCCATCTAGAGGATGTGGACTAGCGTCCGGGATCCGACCTCACCACTTATCACATATGGGCCTAATAGTCAATACCTTATACTAATCACCCTATACAACTCCTACAAGTTGAGCCAATATAGAAAATCTAACACATTCATGTTTTATCATTAAGAACCATAAACAATTAAAGAAAGTGTACCTGAATCCATATGCACTAAATGATGTAGATCGATATCAGTTTAGGCCTTCCAAATTGCAACGCGGGTTTCAGAGTTCCTCCAAGTCTTCTATTCCGGGAATTAATGGAAAATATCATAAAATGAACTCCACGCTTAATTTGGGAGCACCACTAATTCCTCTATGCTGGGCCGGGGCGACACTTCACAATCGTCACTTCTATTGGGTGGTTTTTTGTTTTGGCTTATCAACAAAACAGAAAACTAAATGTCCCTACACATATTTTAGGAAACACATTACAAACTTGATGCATAAAAGCCTAAAAAAGAAAACTTAAGAAGATCACTTAAATTATGGTTTATCTTTCGTGGTTTACAACATATAATAATCACATATGAGCCCATAAATAAATTTAAATAATCCAACACTTATTGCTTTTGACAAATAAGGATTCTTTAAAGAAAATTAAACTAATATATAATCATATACTTCATTTTACTCTAATCTTCATTCAACTTATTTTTCTGTTTAGATATTTGTATCATCATTTTTCAAAAGTTTACTATAATGATAAAAATTTACTTTATGAAGAAAGTACAATAATTAAACAATTTGTTTTAATTTGAAAAATTACTATATCATTATTGATTTTTGTTCATTAATCTAAATTGCTTTTGTTAATAAAAAATTTATAACCATAAACTCTTATAAAATCAAGTGTTTCTCATTCACTATAAACTTTTTCTTTATTTGACAGCTAAACACTTTTAGTTACAATGCAGTAAAATACTTTTATTGGGACTTGAACTCTAATCCCTCTTCTCCCACTACCATCTTTAGCCATCTTCCATATATTGTTGAAAATTAATAAGACTGATGAAAAATGTATTAGAACAATGAAAGAAAATTGACTTCGTGACATTCCAAACACATCATATAAAAAGTAAAAGCAATGAAATTACTTAAATAATATTAAATCATATGAAATGACAATATTATCATTTCTCCATTAGGATTTTTACTATCTATTTGTTAGAGTAAAAAAATAGATAAATTGAGATAGAAATTTAAAAAAAAAAATCTTAAAAAGGACAATATGACATTTTTTAAAAACAACTTTTAGTTATCTTTTTTTTTTATTTTTACTTGTTTTTAAGTGTTTATGTGAAATAACAAGAATTATAGATGAATAATTAAATATAAAATATTAGATATTAAATAATTAAAATAATTATTTTTTCTCTCAATTTCATAGTACCTAATTGTATTAACAAATAGATAGTGAAACCTTAACGAAAGGATATTATGCGCTCACTCGCTTAAATGTCATTAAAATAATTTATCGCTTTTATATCACGTGGAATGACGTGTGGATCCAATTTTTACTAATTTAGCATCCTAATAAGCAATGAAGTTCGGGAAGGACTTGATTGAACAAATATGAGGAGTTTAACACTTTATTAAAAAAAAAAAAAAGACACTATTAATGTAATTAACCCTAAAATAAATAAATTGTTTTGAAAAGAGATAAATTTATCAATTTAGATTAGCAATACAATCAATAAAAACACATAATCAAAAGTTTTCGTGAAAAACTTTTAAAGAACGACGACATCTAAGTTAATAAAGAAAATAATCTGCCTGCTCACATTCGATAATCAAAAATGCTTAAATACCCAAGATTCAAGATTCGACGAATTACTTTGCCTTAATGTGAACTTTACTATCCGCACCGCCAACGCAAAACGCACGGCTAGTTTAAACGCCGACGATACAACAACCCACCACAATAAGTCAACGACAAAACACGTAACAACAAGTTGACAATAAAATACGTCACAACAGGTCGGCGACAAAAACACAAAAAATAAAATAAAATAAAATAAAGGCAAATTCATATTGGTATGGAAGAAACCATTTTATTGGAAAAAAAAACCCAAATATGAGAAAAAAAAAACAATGGAATGGGTGATTTTTGTGATTTTCGGCTAAAATGGTAAAAAAAAAATCACCCATTATCTCTAACGAACAAGAACATGAAAGAGAGAACATAGTAATGGGTGGTGGTTAGGGTTTCCACCCCTAGAATAAATATTTATTAGCACAAAACATCCCATAAGCAAGCGCTTACGATGGGCTGGTTGCAAATGAAGGAAAGCAGGTTCTGCAACCCAAAAAAGCCTCCCGGCCCAATTATGTATCTAGTCTTGCGTTAGAAGCCCAAATAAAGCCCACCTACTTCCAATATCTATCGTTAAGCGTTCGGCTAGGTTGTTCCCAAACAAAGCTCATTCATTTTATTGGGCCCAACTTCGATGGGCCCATTGATATTCTTTAGTCCCATGCTCAACCCAACAGTTTGTGGTGACTGATGTGACTGGTAACTGGTGGGTTGGAGAAATCAATAATCAGTAATGACATGTTTGTTGGTCAATTTTTCAGTTCTCTTAATAATAATATTTGATACTTAAAAAAATGGATCCAAAAACCAACGAAAAGTCAATGAAATCCAGCCAATTACGAAATTGGAACTGCCACGCGCTTATCCGCGAGTGGAGAAAAAAAAAAACTAATAATACGGATGCTTGATACGACCTCCGTCTGTTTACTGTTATACTTGATAGACTATACACGTAACTGATTCAATCTTGCCTTCTCGGATCGAAGGGCCCACAAGGTGAAGACTTTCCTCCACTCTACAGCATAGGATCATTTCCCATCACAAAAGGAAAACGAAATAAAAGCATATATGGTGAAAAAGGGAAAAGTTTCGAAGAAAAGTTCAAATTTTCATATGATTTTTTTTTTTTTTTTTAACTTTTATTCACCTTTTCTATCTTCTTTTACACAAACATTTTAGTTATGTTATAATAACATGGTCTTATTGTAATTCGAATCCTAAACCCCAATCCTATAATAATACTATATTATTATAAAAACTCGAACATAAATTATAGTATTATATTCTTATAACACTTGAGTCGGATCTCAAAAACATAAAAAATTAAAAATTAATATTTACTTTTTACATGTATGTTAATAATTAAAGATAATGTTTTAAAATAATGTAATACTACATGTGATGGAAAGATAAGAGAGGTTATACGATACAACGGATTAATAATTATTTTTTTCTTTAGCTATTTAATACCAATTATGATGCTATTAATATGATGGGTTCTAAAACAGTGTTGATAAATGACGTTTGAAAATCATTTATAGATTTTATTTTATCTTTTTTCCCCTGGACAAAAGTCTAATCAAGTGTAGAAGCAGCTTTGGGAATTGAAAAGGGTTAAAATTGATTAGTAAAATGATTTGAGAATCATAAGCAAAAGAAGTAACCATTCTATTAATTTTCCATTTAAAACAGTGAACACAAATAATATCCTCACCACTAATAAAGGAGAATATTTTTTGATGGATGAGGATGATTTAAGCCTATTTTACCATCTATTTCTTCTCAAAAATAGTTTTTTGAAATTATTATTTTTAGCTGTAAAAAAAATAATTACTTTTTTATTCTTGGTAAAGAAAAACTATTTTTTTTTTATTTTTTATTGTTTAATATATTTATATGATTATTTTTTTAAATAAACCACAAATGAAAATGATAAAAACATGTTATGTAAAAACATTTTTGTAACAAAATAGGAATTAGTTTTTAATTACTAAATATTTGTTTCTATTTCAAAAAAAAAATTTGTACTTAACAATATTTTTTTTTAAATACATTTTAGTTTCAAGATAATACCGATGAATATGCTTGAAATTATGAGTATTCTACAACTTGAACTAGATATAATAGTTAATACTCTAACTTTTTCTTATTTTGAAAAGTACTCGATCATATCAAAATCTCAATAAAATACTATTAGTAACGAAATAATAGTCCAATTACCCTCAAGATAACTTTATAACAATAAATATTATATTATCAATATAATGATTAATAAAAATGAGAAATATAAAAATCATGTCAAAATTTTTTAAGGGATACCCTTTCTTTTCTTTTCCTTTTTCTTTCCATTTCCTCTTTCTTAATAACCCACAACTACTAAATTATCCTTAAATAATAAAACTGTTGCATTTTTTAAATTATTCAACAAAAAAATATTTTTAAACCATCATCCCAAATTCACTCTTTAAAAGATAAATGAGGATAATAAATTTTATATATATATATATATATGAGTTTACTTTAAAATTCTAATTATTTTCAAACAAAAGTCTAATATAAAAAATAATATGTGTTTAAAATATAACATTTTAAAGTTTATTTTTAGTTCTTTCAAAAAAAAAAAAAAGTTTATTTTTAGTCAATCATGTTTTCATGATACTTTTTTGAAAAAAAAAAGATCCTGAATTGCAGGCAGCTTTCACAATTCAATGTGGGGACATGGTCATGACAGTGAAAGGCAAACCATTGCTCCAAAGGGCCTGGTGGAGACAAAAAATCCAGAGGAAATGCCACGTGGCATTTTCTGATGTTGACACCTCATGTTCTATCCAATTTGACAACTAGTCATGATGAATGCTTTTGTTATTCCAAATTTAAAATTCACAATTATCCTTTCAAAAAGCCAAAATCTATGGATCAATCACACCAATCCCAATATTATTGGGCCCCAAAAGGTGCCCAAAATCTAATCCATAGAGAATCCCTCCCATGTTATTAAGATAAGGAATCGTGAAGCTACAATTACCACCCATGCCCAAAATGCCCTTTTCTTTTTCTCAATTTTCACTAATAAAAAAAGGAAATATTAAGACCAAATTTGGTTACTTTCTATTCTCAAAAATAATAAAAATAAGAAAAATAATATATATATATATATATATATATATATATATATATATATATATATATATATATATAGTTTTTAATTTTATTATGAAAATATAAAAATACTGACTTTAGAAAATAATAATAATTTTCAAATAACAATAAAATAATATTCTATATTCTTAAAAATAATTTTAAAAAATAAGAACTAAACAAGTCCTTAACAATTTTATACCCTTTTTAGTTCCCATAAATAATTTTTATGTGGGAATTTGTTTTCCAAATTATCCATTCAAAGTTGATTAAAAACAAATTCCACTATTTTTTTATTTTGTGGGACCATGGCAAATTGATTTTGATGAACCTGGCAGTTCCATATTTTGTACACGTTAGGTAGATTGACTTTTTTTGATTGAAATATATCTTGTCCATATAAGTGCCTAAGGTGTAGTCATTTTCAGTAGAATTTTGTTTGGAGACTTTTAAATATACCAACTTTTTATTTTTTATTTTTATTTTAAGTGGACGGTGAAGTGTTAGGCGAATCAAATCATTTATAATCATAGAAACTTCCAAGTTTTGTTGAAGTTTTTTTTTCTTCTTTAACTGTGATTATGTTTGATAAAATCTTCATTACGGTCCTTAACTCCATCAAAACTCTTGTACCATGTTCACTCTACTTGCTTGTGAATCATAATCCATTAATTCAGCAAACTTAAACTCTATTTATGCAAAAAAAAAAAAAGGAATGAAAACTGTTTTTCATTTTAAAAAATAAGAAAAACAAGTTTTTTTAAAAAAAAAAAACATAAGAAACACAAATTTAAATAATAGTAACAGTTTTCAAAAAACGCAAAACGAGTATTCTATACGCTTTAAAAAAACTGCTTGGTGAACAATTTTAAAATATGAATCAAACAACCTGAATATTCTTAATTTACTCACTAATGTAAGTTATTACGATATATTGTATTTAAATGTTTTGTATCTTATGAAAATTATATACTTTTGATTAAAAGAGAACGAAATAGAAGCATTGTTGCACTAAGCCCTAGTGCGTTGCAAAGTGTTCAACGCATTTTATGTACTTTGTTTTCCTTTTTCCCCCTCATTTTCATATTACATGATTATAATCATTTATCATTTGAAATTTTCATAACTCTTTTTTTAATCATGCATCAACCTTTTAAAGAGTCAATATACAGGGTCTTTTGATCAAACTAAGTCTTGACTTCCTACAAAATGTCGACATTTCAACCAAGTCTTATGGTCTAATCAATTTTTAATAATCAAATGCATATTCAATTATAATAATGTGATTCAACTTCAACCAAGTGTTATGATTTAATCAAAATTTGATAATCAAATATTTATTGATTACAATAATATGATTGCACTTTAGTCAAGCCTTATGGTCTAATCAAAATTTTGATGATCAAATATTGTTATTGCACTTCAATTAAGTCTTATAGTCCAATCAGGTATTAATAATCAAATATGTATTCAATTACCATAATGTAATTGCACAACAAAGTATACACAATACTAAATCAAGACTCAAAATTTTAATTCAAAAAAAAAAAAAAAAGAAGAAGAAAAAGTCAAGACTCAAAAATATTAAATAATCATAAGTAGGTCCCTTTATCATTAAGGCTGATGGATGAGAAATTATGGTTGTTCATTGTATAATAAAATCATAATTTAATTTAGTTCAAAATTTTCCGCAATTGAATTATTAGCCAAAACAATTTTTTTGTTGTATCATTAATCTAATCAACAAATCATTCACTAACTCAATGGGTGATATACCCAACATACTATTATATTATTATGGATTTTAGGATCATATACATTAATAAATAAAGATACAAAATATTAAACCAAAACTGCAGGATTCCAACATTTCTTTCTATTAGCTAAGCAAGCCTTAATATATATAATGCAAATATTTTATATATTGTCTTTATTATTTATGAATGTTTTTTTAATAAATTTGTGAATATTTTTAATCATTTATAATAACTAAATATAAATATACAAATATATAAAAATATTATATTCTATTTTACATTGTTATTACAATTACCAAATTTCAAAAATTAACTCTTGAATAAAATATTTTGTATAAATCATATAAAATAATTTATTTCTAATTAAATTTATTTTAATAAAATAATTTAATTTTTATAAACAAATATAAATATAGTAAAATAATGTAAAAAAATCAAATTTAATCGATATTATCATCAGTTTCATGCCGTAATAATTTTGATATAACTAAAATATATTTTTTAATTTTAATAATTTTAATTATCAATATTTATGTAAAAATATTCATCGATATATATATAAAATCCCTATATTTTCATCCTTGATTAAAAGTTCTAAACCTATGAATCCTTTTAGGGTTAAGGACAATTAACAAATTAAGAAATGATGCTTACACTCTATGCGGTTAGCTCAACCATTCCTACAATCATGTCTATAGTAGTAACTATTTATGGTAATAAGCCAACTGAATTTCCTACTTTCATTTGTAATTGCAAACAAAATCAATTTTTAGTTAGAAAAAATCATAAGCTATAAACCACTATATGCATTTAATATTATGCATCACATACATATATATATATATATATATATATATATATATATATATATATATATATATATGGTATATATATATATTCAAGCTAGGGGCTCATGCATGTTACACTATTTATTAAATTAGTCCAACTTGTTCATATTATATGATAAATTTCATAATAAATAATTTTAGTTGTAAGATATTGCGCTAGTAAGTGATTTTAAAATATATAATCCTATATAAGGTTAAGATAAAATTAATACTCATGTATTTAACAAATATAAATCATTCAAGGCATATGATGAATTCCATAATATTCAGGTTAGTAAGATTTTGTATTGAGTCTCCTTTCAGTCTTAATTTTTAAAACAATGCAATAAAAATGAACTAGAGAAAGAACATGAAGTCTATTGTGCCACAAAAGCTATAATGTAGATAATATAAATTTAATAACAAAAATATAAAATAATTCACATAAAGATGCATGGTTTGACCAATCATGTCTATATCCACGAATGAGAGAGAATTTGTCCTATAAAATATTACAGAGGTAACAACATACAATTAGGTTCCGAAAACAATAGACGTTTCCCCATTCCTTGTATCCATACATGAATTGCAAAATCCCTCGTTCCACCGGTATTCACATTCTTCCTAACATTCTACACACCCCTTATAGCTTTTACAAGTACGTATCTCATAACTTTTTTTCTCATGACCCAAAATATTTATAGTAATATTTCCAACAACTTTTCTTATTTTATAAGGAATCTTTCCTTATATATAATATAAGGAAGTCTAATAATACAATAATATAAAGATGGAGCATTTATCCCATAAAATATTCTATACAAATAGGAATTTATATAAATTAAGAATTTGAAGCATATTCCAACAAAGTCTCCATGGAACCCTCTTCAATCAATCAAGGGAATATTATGAGTGTGAGGTTGAGAAAATATTTGATAGGAATAGAACTATATTACAAAGTTTACTAATATACAATTACAATCAAAGACTCCCATAATTTTTGTTTGAATCTTTCAAACTTTTCACCCTTTTAAAACAAGAATCCTAGACTTATTGAAGGACATTTTAAAACTTTAGCAAAGCTTCACTTTCAAATATTGAATCATCACCATATAGTCATGAAACATTTTACTTTCCTACAATGAAAGAATAATATATGGAAGGCGTGATGTTGATAATTGAACTTAAACAGAAAAGAAGAAGAAGATTTCAATCATTTTTGTTTGACTTTGTGAAACCTTTCACCTTTTTAAAAAAATAACCCAATCCATGACTCATATCGTTTTTATCTAATTTTGTGAAACCTTTTATCCTTTTAGAAAAAGAATCTTAAACTTATTGAAGCATACATTTTTACCCTTTTTTAAAAGCTTTGAAAAATTTTCACTTTCAATTTAAATATTGAATTTTTGAGGTATAATTAGGAAAGATTTCACTTTTCTACACCTAAAGAATAATGCACATAAAAACTTGATGATGATAATCAAGCCTAGAAAGAGAAAAAAAAACTTAAATAATTTTTTTTGACACGTAAACACTTTAGTTACAATGTGGTAAATTGTCTTCATTGGAACTCGGAACCATGACGTCTCTCCTTCTTATGCCTTGTCATTTTGAAACATTGAACATTCTACTACATGAGTTAAGCATGAGGCAAATAACTTCTATCATATTTATATGATCTTCTAAAACTTTTCTCCATTTTAGAAAAAGAATCAAATCTAATATGATTTTGTACCTTTTACTTTTTATAGAACAAGAATCTTAAATTTATTGAAGCATACATATTTAGCCTTTTGAAGTTTTAGCAAAAGTTTTTAAATTGTATGACTTCATAAATTCTTTCACCCTTTTAAAAGAAGAAACCTATAATTGTTGAAGTATTCATTTCTAGCCTTTTGTAGCTGTTTAAATATTGAATCATCACCATATAATTAAAAAATATTTTACATTTCCATACTTAAAGAATAATGCATTGAAGGGTTAATAATGATTATAATTAATTAACCTACAAGAAAGAAAATACTACCTACTCAAAATAACGATAAATCTTGCCAAGCAAATATTAAATCATCCAAGGGGGTTACTTCAATGATACTTTTCTAAAAAAATAAAATCATCAAATTTAAACACAATGAATATTATGTATGCAGAAAAAGAAACTAAAATATTGAAAATAAAGAAAGTATGGAAAGAGAAAATGCAAAGAAAGTGATTTTATCTTTATTCGACAATCCATCTACATCAAAATTCCTAGTTGCTCCACAAGCCTTAAAACATTTCAATATTCCAAGACTGTTTTTTGTACTCTAGATTCTTCAGGTTCCAATAGCCATGCACAACTTTAAGGCTTCATTCAAACCTATTTTTTCACAATATTATCAAATTATAATTGAGAAAAATACAATAAGTATTCTCAAAATGAGTAGATAGACTATTTTAGCACTCAAATTTGAAATATTTTAATGAGATTAGCAAAAGTTTATAGCAATCTTCAAGAACTTGATGAAGGCTTTCAGTGGAATAGAAATTATTTTCTAATGTTAAGTTTTTGTTAATCATGTCTAAGGCATTATATTTATAACTTTTAAAGTCAAATTAACCATCAAATACAAATTCTTCATAAAGCATTAAATATATTACAAATTCTTCATATGTACGAAAGGTTAATCCACAAGTTAACCATATATATGGTAAGAAAACTGTTTTTGATGTTATTTTAAAAAAAGAATCAACATAAAATGTAATTGAAAGCTTGCCAGAGAGGTAAGCATATTTGGTATGACAATGTTTTCTTTTATTTTTTCTTTATTTATTTCTTTGCTATTTTGGGAACTTTTGACACTTTTAAAATGACTTTTGAATCCATATTTTGAGGACTTGAACTAATTACTTTGAAATGCAATTTTCAAGTTAAGAGATCTTAGTTTAGTTCAATCCTTTCCTTAAAGTTGATTTTCTATGAAAAAAATATGTTGGAGATTTAATTGGCATAGTCTTTGTCAAAAATAAATTGCATGCTTAATGAGACTGTCACAACAGTTGTCGCACGAGATTTGCATCAAGTTGTGTGACACATCTTACCTTATTTAATCACATATGGTTTTGAGACCAATATTTTGAAAATAAGGAGTCAATATTCTCTGAGATGAATAACGAAAAAGAGAGGATATTGGGTGGATCAAATTTGGAAGATTGGATCTTTCTTGGTAAGATTTCTATGGGAAGAAGATATTGCACTATGATGAATGACACACCCCCACCCCCTTCCAAATAGGGCGGGTGTGCCGCTAATTCCACAAATTCCTGCACCGCTACCCTAACGACTAGAAACTCCCGTGAAGCCTGCCGCATTGCTTGTTAAAACCTCCTATAAAATTTTTCTTTTATTTTTATAACTTAGATTTGCAAAATCTTAGCAATGGAAAACTTCGGCAAAGATGATCTGATTAAAACATAGTATAATTCCAAATCCTTCGTGATACATCCAAATTACACTATATCCAAATATGGTAACCAAGATACCAACACATTACTCACAAAACTACTATATACATACATATGTTCCATTATATTCAAAGTCTTTTCTTACATAATATAATTAATACACAAGACTTATATCGATGTCGACAATCCTATCAGGCTCCAACACTTGCATACCCGTGACTGAAAATAGTTTTAAATGGAAAATAATGAGCCAAACGAGCTCATGAGTGTATGCTTTTATAAAGGCTTTCGCTTTTCCTAAAACATCCTCAAAACGTGAAACTCTCTTTACAATTATTTTCCGTAGTTTACTTTTGCTTTGCTCGCTTTTTAAAAGTTTCTAAAACTTTTCTTTGCTTGCTTGCTTTTGTACTTGCTTGCTTTTAAAAGTTTATAAACTTTTAATACTTTCTCGCTTCGCTTTGTCTGCTTAAAACAGAGCAAAACTCTTATCGCTTGCTTGCTTAGAAGTTTATAAACTTATAATTTCTCGCTTGCTTTATCTTGCTTGAAAAGTCTTTTTAAAACCTTTCACAAACTTTGCTTTAAGTTTCTCAAAAACTTTTTCATAGTAAACAGAGCTTCAGTCAACCGCATGCTTTGAAAATAAAACGGAGTCTCGCTCAACCGCTTGCTTTAAAACTTCTGAGCTCGTTGCTCAATCGATCATTTTGAAATCTAAACGGGAGCTTGGCTCAACCGTTTGCTTTAAAAATCTACGGAAGTCTGGGCGACCGTGAACCAATGGTTGATTTTTCAAAACTGTATATCATGCTTATAAAACATCAACCACCCGGTTTATTTTACATTATACCCCAAACGAACACCTTGAGCTCGGCATCGACCGCGCTGGAATGACCTTTGTCCGCATCACCTTTTTTCCTAAGTGAATATGGTGGAATTGACCTCGTGTCGCCATCACCATAATTTAGTTGGGAGCTCCATGCTCCATGTCACCAAAAGTCTAGCTAAAGACGTAAGGCCTCGTTCGCAATTATTCTTTTGTCGCTTGCTTGCTTGTTTCTTTTTGAAAAATGGTTTCACAATTTAAACCATTGCTTGTTTTCTTTCTTGAAAATGCTTAATAATTCAAAACTATTTACTTTGATTTCATTCAAAACCATTTACTTCTTTCATTTCATTGGCGGCTTAAATCAAACCATTTGCTTACTTTTCAATTATGGTTTAAATCGAAACCATTTGCTTGCTTTTCAATTATGGTTTAAATCAAAACCATTTGCTTGTTTTTCAACTAAAGGTATGATTGGATGCATCCGAACCATTACTTGCTTTCTAAACTCATTGCTTGCTTTACTATATGGTTTTAAAATCAAAACCATGAAAACACCAGCAAAAAATGCTTTATATATATATATATATATATATATATATATATATATATATATATATATATATAATACACTAGCATTTGAAAAATGGGTTTAGAACACTCACCTCTTTGCTTGCTTAACTCGATCCCGCCCACTCTTTCTCCGCCTTTGCTTTTTAACCTACATACACTAACCGACGACAAATATTAATTGCCTACGTAATCGCATAACTTAACATACTCCCTAGACTTAGTCACACTAAACGAATATCGCCGAGGCGGCGAGGTACGCAACGTTTTCGTCGAGTTCCAATCTTATTCGAACATATCTTAATCATTTAATAAGGTTCCTAAATCCATCTGCGGTACGACCGGCTTAAATACACGAAAAACATAGCATTCTGCATTTGGGCAATACATGTACCGGAACACCCTGAACATGTACCGTACATGTTGTATTCTATGGGGTGTGTACCGGTACACCCGTACATGTGTACCCCACACCTTCCGAATTTGCCTGCATTTTGCTATTTTCCCACTTTTTGCTACCAATTCACTTCATACAACTTCCATAATTCATGTAACACCTCAATAATTATCATGGAATTCATCTACAACAACTCCACAACACTTGAATTGAAAAAGAACCTCAACCTCAAAAAACCTTAGGTGAAAATCCAAAGAACTCTACCTAAGGCCCACTAATTCTTTATAAAACCACATAATTTGATGATTCCATGGTTATTTTCTCCCAATTGGGGTTTTACTCTCATAACCCCAACAATTCAAAGGTTTATGTGATCTTTGCACAAAACCTAGACCAAAGGAGAATCTATTCTCCAAACTAAAACTCTAGGAATCCAATTACACTTTATTCTAAGGCAAAACATACCTTGATCTTTGGACCTCTCCTCCTTCTTCTTCCTCTTCTTCCTCTTCTTGCTCTCTTCTTCTCCTTCTACGGTTTGCTAGGGCAACTTTGAGACCAAATGAATTTTTGGTTTTATTTCCCATTTTTATATTTTCCATTTTCCCTTAATTGCAAATTTAGTCCTCATCTCTTTAATATTGAAATTGTAACTTATGTTATTTGTATTGTGGCCCATCTCTAATTTGACTTTTGCTTTTCATATCCTTTTTGCTTAATGATAATTGTACCCTTATTCTCATACACCATCCCGGGTTCCATAATTTATCATTTCCTGCATTAGTCTCCAAAATACTACAATGTGACACTTGGTACTCTTATACACCCCTATAGTATCATGTACTGTACACTCTTTCGGGACGAGGTGTTACAATGAATATGGAATGAGATCTTATTTGTAGAAGCCCAATTGAAAAAGAAAATATTATGCTCCATGAATAGGGAAGGATATCAACCAATGGTAGCAAGCATATAAAACAGTTTTGGAAAAATGTAGATTTGGCCAATATAAATATTCTCAACTTCGTGCTTAAAAAGATGCAATAGAGACCTTTGGAGATGATCGATTAAGCACACCAAGGAGGACTTATGGAGGAGCTATCTTTGCAAAAAGAGCAGTTGCATGTATTGCACGAAACCTTGATGGTGAGTAGTACACTTACTCCACTTGGGTTGGAGTGACCGGGCGCTAATGAACCCAGATGCATATGGGAAATAAGGGGAGCTTATTTGAATGTTTCTTTATGAGATAGTTAGGAAAAGACGACTATGAGAAAGGGGGAGCCTTGTCTCACTTAAGTCCAATGTGTAACCTAATTGATATATAGTGAAACACCTTACATCTAAGCTCGGCCCCCCGGACGTAGGCAATTGCCAAATCGCGTAACCAAACCCTGCCCCTCCATGTATGTGTGTGTGCATAATCTTTCTTATCTTCTTACTTCGTACACAAATTAACTCTACACACTACACATCATAAAAGGGTTTACTGCTACACTTATGACAGTGCCTCACCAATTGATGCATCATCTCTTGAATCAGTCATAACAAACAATCATTAATTTTTCAATTGGTATCAAAGCGGGTCACTCTAAGTTATTGAGTGAGATCCATGGATTATCTAACTAATTGTCTCAGAGTGTTGTTGGGTAGTGAAGAATTTGAACATGTGAATGAAAGGTATCTTCCCTCAATACACAAATATGATTTCTAACCCTAACCTCTTCAATGCTTCTCATGAAATAAGCAAAAATCAGGGAGCTAATCTTGGTGCAAAGAACATATACCTAAGGATCCAGTGTATGAAATGTGGAGGGTATGGACATATTCAGGCTGAATGTGCTAACACATGGAGTGATGATGAGTCTAAAGCATGCAATGAGGGAGATGACATATGCCATGAATCAGTGATACCAGTCAATCTTTTTCTAGCAGAGCAATGCTCGAGCGATCCGATAATTTTTGCATCTGGTCCGCCAATTGATCCATCAACCTATGAGTCACCTTCCTTAATGACTGCACTAGCCCCATCATATGTTGTGACAACTGATGCAACAACTAATGTGGAAATCGGTGTTGATGAAGAAATCTCCGATGAAAAGATGGATTACTCCTACAAAGTCATGTAATGAAGTCATGGAGACTGCCAATGAAAATAGAAAGGCCGTTTACAAATATCTCAACTATGTAGAGAGAAAAATGAGCTCGTCAAACAAGTCAATGTGTTGAAGAATGAAAAGGAAGAGTCTTTGAACGAATTGAAACAAATTAAGACAACTATACGGATGATGAATTACGGTACCACGACTCTAGATCATATTTCCTGTTAATGGGAAAACAACAAAGACCATAAAGTTTCGACACACCCCCACCCCCTTCCAAATAAGGTGCCAAGCACTCACTGCAATCCTCGCCGCTACCTCTAACGACTAGAAATCCCTATGAAGCGAAGTCGTATTGCTTGCTTAACCTCGATAAAAATTTTCTATTTTCGACTTAGGATTTGGTAAAATCTTAGCCGCAAAACCCTATGAAAGATGATCTCGCCGTACATAGACAATTCCAAATTCTATATACATCCAATTTATACTATATCCAAATATGGCAACCAGCATACCAACACATTCTCCCAAACTACTCTATGTACATACATATGTTCCATTATACAAATTCAAAGTATATTCTTACTAAATAATTCTTAATTTACAAAGACTTGTACAATGTCGATTAAATCCTATCAGGTCTAATACCAAGGTGACCAGACTGAAAATAGTTTTAAAACACGAAAATAATGAGCTAAACGAGCTCACTGAGTGTATGCTTTTATAAAAGGTTTTGCTTTTCCGAAAACCTCAAAACTGTAAAACTTTCTTTTACAATATTTTCCGTGCTTTACCTTGCTTTGCTTGCTTGAAAGTTTCTAAACTTTCTTCGCTTACTGCTTTGTATCAAGTTGCTTTAAAAGTTTCTAAAACTTTTCTTTTGCTTAAGTTTTTGCTTTTGTACTTTTAAAGGCTTATAAAACTCTTATTGCTTGCTTGCTTAGAAGTTTATAAAACTTCTCAAAATTTCCCTTGCTTGCTTGCTTTATCTTGCTTGAAAAGTCCTTTTAAACCTTCACAAACTCGCTTAAAAGCTTCAAAACTTTTTCTTTATTAAACTGAGCTCCTGGGCTCAACCGCATGCTTTGAAAATAAAATCCCACGGAGCTGGCTCCAACCGATCGTTTTGAAATCTAAACTGAGCCTCGGGCTCAACCGCTTGCTTTAAAACTCCGTAAGCCCGGGCGATCGAGAACCAATGGTTGATTTTTCAAACTCGTATATCATGCTTGTAAAACATCAACCACTAGAGGCCTATTTTTTGCTTACTGTGACTTAGTGAACACGGAACCCCGTGGCTCAACCGTGCCGGTGGAAGGACCTTTGTCCGTCACCTTTCCAAAGGAATATGGTGGAATCGACCGTGTCGCCATCACCATAATTTAGTTAGGAGCTCATAACCTTATATACTCCTCAGACGTGCCACGATCTCCTTAACGACGATTTACGACCTGGCTCACGACACCATGCAAAAACTACAATGCATGTATGAGATCCTAACTCCACCGTGCACGTACGGAATACCTCTAACCGGTTTGCTTGCTTAGACTAGGGAAGGCCTGTTTTCGCAATTTTCTTTGCTTGCTTCCTTGCTTTTTGAAAAATGGTTTTACAATCTTAAAACCATTTGCTTGCTTGCTTGCTTGCTTGAAAAATGGTTTAATTATTCAAAACCATTTGCTTACTTGCTTGCTTTATTGTAAAATTGTTTAATTATTCAAAACCATTTGCTCACTTGCTTGTAAAATGGTTTAATTATTCAAAACCATTTGCTTACTTACTTGCTTGCTTGAAAAATGGTTTTACAATTTAAAACCAATGCTTGCTTTCAATTATGGTTTAACTCAAAACCATTTGCTTGCTTTCTAATTCATTGCTTGTTTCTTTGAAAATGGTTTGCAATCCAAACCATGAAATACCAAAACAGAAAACAGCTTATAATAATAATAATAATACACTAGTATTTGGAAAATGAGTTTAGAACACTCACCTTTTGCTTGCTTAACTTGAGCACAGTTCCACACTTTTCCCGCCTTTGCTTTTTAACCTACATCTCAAACGAATACGACGATATATTAATCACCTACGTAATCACGTAACTTAACTTACTTCCTAGCACTTAATCACGCAACTTAACTTACTTCCTAGCACTTAATCACGCTCAACGAATATCGGTGTGCTTGCTTAAACTACGAGGTACGCTTACGCTGGCTAAGTCCCAATCTTATTCAAACCTATCTTAATCATTTAATAAGGTTCCTAAACTATCGGTATGAATTGGCCAAACCACACAAAAACATAGCATTCAAGTATTTTAGTACACGTGGTAACGGCACCCCGAACCCGTACCTAGCACATTACTGTATTCTCATTAGTGTACCGTACACCTAACATGTACCTGCATATTCTCGTTTCAGGGGTGTACTGACACTTCAGACATGTACCCAGACACCTTCTCAAATTTGCCCAGATTTTGTTATTTTTCCCACCTCTGATACCAATTCACTTCATACAACTTCTATAATTCCTAACACCTCAAGAAACATCATGGAAATCATCCAAAAACAACTCCACAACACTTGAATTGGTGCTTTGGAACCTCAAACCACAAAACTTTAGGTGAAAATCCAAGAACTCAACTTAGGTCCACCAATTCTTTTAAACCACATAAATGTGATGATTCCATGGTTATTTTCTCCCAATTGGGGTTTTACTCTCATAACCCCAACAATCCAAAGGCTCAGGTGATCTTACACAAACCTAGACCAAAGGAGCATCTATTCCTCCATACCAAACCTAAGAATCCAAAATACACAAATTAAACATGATTCACACCAATTTGGTCTTCTCCTCCTTCCTTCCTCTTCCTTTCTCCCTTCTTCTCCTTTGCTCTCTTCTCCCCCTTCTCCACGTTTTTACCCTAGCAAAATTTGAGACCAATTTTGTTTGTCTCATGGCTATTTATAGCCTCAAACTTCTCCAATTTGCAAGTTGGTCCTTCATCTTTTTAATTTTTCACATCAACTTATTTTATTTGTATTGTGGCCCATCTCTAATTTGATTTTGCCTTACATATCCTTTTTGCTAAATGACAATTGTACCCTTGTACTAGCACCAAAATTCCAGGTTCCATAAACTTTCATTTCCTACTTTAGTCTCCAAAATACTACAATATGACACTTGGTACTCTTATACACCCCTACAGTATCATGTACTGTACACTCTCTCGGGACGGGGTGTTACAGTTCTAGATTGCACGGAAGAAAGGTCAGAAACTAAACCTCATACCCTTACAATTGTTGTTACAACATGTAGAAATTACCATCACAAAGGTGGTAGGAAGAATCATTCATCTAGAAGACAAAGACTTAAATGCTACTATTGCATCTAGAGGGAATGTTTTGACTTATTGATGCATCAGAAGGTGAGACAACAGAAGCAACACTCTACAAAAAAACTTATCTAGGTGGTAAAAAATGATGGAAGGTGCTTAGTGGCATGCACATCTCTCAAGGTGAACGTCGAGAAAAAATGATACTTTGATAGTGGAAGCTCCAAGCACATGCCAACTAATAAAGAATTTTTTACCAATCTACAACCTTGCAATCTATAGTTTGTGACATTCGGTGATGGTGCTAAAGGACTGTGATTGGTAGTGGCCTACTAAAAGTTCCAGGAATGCCTAAATTAGAAAATGTTCTTCTTGTGAATGGGCTAAAGGTCAATCTTATTAGCATTAGTAAACTATGTGATCATAATTTCTTTGTCAAATTTACTAAAGTCAAATTCTCGATCACTGACTGTACAAACGCATGTGTTATGGAAGGAAAAAAATAATCAGGAAAATTATATTTGTTGACTTGTTCAGGAACTTGTTAAACAACTCAATATCTGACATAAAAGACTTGGCCACATCAGTCACAAGAGCCTCAGTGAAACTATTACAGCTGATGCTCTTCTGGGAATTCCAAAGATGGAAATTAACCTTGAAAAGGTGTGTAGACCATGTCAAATCAAGAAACAAATCCAAATGTCTCACAAGATTGTGTAACATCCTTCTACCACAAGGGTCTTAGAACTCCTTCACATGGACCTAATAGGACCAATGCAAGTTGAAAGCTTAGAGGGAAAAAGGTATGTGTTTGTATGTGATGATGACTACTCAAGATTCTTGTGGGTAAGCTTTCTTAGAGAGAAATCCGACACATTTAATGCATTTAAGATATTGTTCTAATGTTGATGCGTGAAAAGAACATACAACTCAAGAAGACTATTAGGATTAAGAGTAATCATGGGAAGGAGTTTGAAAACTCTCACTTCACCAAGTTCTACAATAAACATAGGATAAACCATGAATTCTCTGCTCTTAAGACACCTCAACAAAATCGGGTGGAAGAAGGGAATAACAAAGCACCACGAGAAATGGCTTGGATCATGCTTAAAGCAAAAAATGTTCCAGTAAAGTTTGAGGTCGAAGCCTTGAACACAACATGTTATACTTTCAATAGGGTTTACCTTCGCCCAGGAACAACTATGACCCCTTATGGAATTTGAAGAGGTAAGAAACCCAACTTAAAGTACTTTCATGAGTTTGGTAGTATTTGTTTTATCCTCGATGACAAGAAGCAAAGGAGTAAATTTGATGTCAAAGCGATGAAGGCATATTTCTAGGATATTCCCTAAACAATCGAGCCTATAAAGTTTACAACAAAAGGACCAACATAGTCATGGAATCCGTTAATATGGTGGTTGATGATCATAAACAAAATCTACTCTACCGCGTTAGACAATGTCTCATGAGATGCTCCATCACCTAGCAATAGCACCAGCCCTATCGTAGAAGATGATCCAACATTTAGTGACTCATCCCTCCAATAAAGAGATCTTGGGAATGATTTGACTACTGATATCCTGGTTGGTAAGCCTTCTAAACGAGTTCAAAATAATCATTCAGCCTTTGACATTATTAGAGACCCTAAAGCTGGTGTTCAGACACGAGAGAATTCCAAAGTCAACTATAGAGAAATGATTGGGCACTTATGTTATGCCTCAAAAGCTAAGCCAATGAATGTTAAAAAAGCACTAGAGGATGATTGTTGGTTGACTGCTTGTAATTAGTAGCAGCTATTCGCAGCTAGTTTGGATGCAACATATGCTGAAAAATTATGTCATCCCACAAGATGATGCATCATCTTATATGACGTCATGGTGATGCCAGATCAGGGTCAGTAGGTATGTTTGTTTTTTTGCCTTCTATGGCAAAAAGAAAAGGGAGATATGGTGAAGGTTGAATTTTTTTTGGTTAATATGTTATGATATGACATCATGGGTTGCATTGTCTCTGGTATGCTGGTTCTTGCTGAGAGATTTAAAAAAAATATATGTGAAAACCATTACACAAACAGGAACATTCATATTTAATCATCAAGAATCAAAATACAGGATTTCACAAGCGATTCGAATCCATAACAAAATATCGAGATATTTGAATCGAAGTTTGAAACTTTATGATCTTCCAGATCCGAACTGAAGGTCCGAGGCTTTATGATCTTTCAGATCTAAATCTGAATTTGAGGCTTTACGATCTTCCGCTGTGATTATTAATTTCGCTTTTTTGTCTAATATTTCCGACAATGGGAATCAAGAAAGAAAACCTTATGTGATATGGGG
>JAEQBH010008630.1:0-66753 GCA_016808115.1 Tetrastigma voinierianum
TTTAATCAAATGTAAGATAAGATGATCTATCTATCAACCTTTTTATATCCTTCGGCATTTGATGTACTAATCTTATGTTAAGAAGATAAATGAGTAAGGATATATTATGTATTGTAAATTTATCTATTTATGTAGATACTTTTACTTTTATATTACTTATTTAGTAATATATATTATGTTATATTAATTGACACGATATAAATTTTTTTATTTTCAAGTTCAAATATTTTAATCAAATCACATAAATTAAATATAAGTGAAAATTTAATTTTTATATAAAAATAATAAAATACTAATCTAGTTTTATTTCAATAATAAAGTTATATAATTTTTATTCATTTAAAAAAATTAAATATAGACATAATACTCTTATAAAATCTCATTGAAATATATTATCTTGTAATGTCAAATTAATTAAGATAAATGATGTCTCAACTTTTCAATTTTTCAATTTTGATATATAACTTTTTTCTTCTAAATCAAATGTCTGATTCTTAATTTTTGTTCCTTCCAATGATTCCCGATCCATCGAAAGCTTATTATGATGATGAATCAGTCAGATTCACATAAAATTCAACGTTTTCTTAAATAATATTTAATTAGGTGAAACTAGTATATTATCTTTTTCTATTAAAATCTACTTGTTACAGTAAAAAAAAAGATTGATAAAATTGGCTATTATGAAATTGAACTAAAAAATAAAACATTTTTTTTCTAAAAGTATGACATTTTAAGGCTAACTTTTAATTACCTTTATTGCTTTTACTTATTTTAAAGCACATGTGAAAACTAAAAATAATTATATATGATAATTAAAAATAAAATATTAGATATTAAAATTATTCAAATACTCCACATCCAAACTTACATTAATTTATGATAAGTCATTTGGATTGGTTACTTTATCTCTCTTATTCTAAGCTAACTAACTGGATAAAGATGTACAAATGAACAAAAGAACACAATATTTATAACACACTTCATAACCTATAAATTGTAACAAAAGGTTTCTATTCCGTCTGCTCTTATAATTATATAGATTCTTAATCATATATATATATATATATATATATATATATATATATATATATATATATATATATATATATATATATATAAATTTGCTGATCAGAGCATATGTGCAAGTGGGTTTGTTCAAGCTTGAAGAAGTCAAAGAAAATACATAATATTTTAAAAGAAAAAGAAAGAAAAAAGCAAGGTCACAGCCCATGTGAAGTTGAAATTTTATAGCATGCATTTATTGTGTATATTGAGCTTTCGATGCTAAATTCACATGTTAATCATTCAAGTTTATGCTAAATCTCCCCCTGACTTATATTTTGCTGATAATGAACGAAAAGCAAGCAAATGGAGTGAAAGTTGTGAAGATTAGAGAGGAATTGATCTTTCTAGAAGCCCGATGTCAAAAAAAAGCGACTAAGACATTTTACTGATAAAAATTGTTGCGATAATGTCAGCGATGTCACTATTCAATGTGCGCGACATTTGGACCCTATGAACAATTCTTGTAGTGATGTATCACGCGATATCCATATCTGATCTTGTGACATGGAGATTCCCTACAAAACTTTGAATTTTTCATTATTCACCAGTGATATGCGACATATTTTATGATGTCGCGACATCCATAAGTCGAGTCTATCTAAAACTTCTTTTTTAAGACCCTATTTTGTGGTCCGTTTTCAGGAGGCTAGATAAGCTCTTGAGTTTAGGGTTCAAAACTTGAGAGAAACACCATCTACCTAAGTTTCTACCATAGGCTCAAAATGTGTTATATAAATTGTACTCATACCTATATCGCAAGTGCAAATGTTACCTCAAACTAATAAAATGGAAATATAATTATCGTCAAACGAGAGAGATTAGATTCTTAACTACGAAATTAGAATAGTCCTAACTTTGTTGGATTAACACAAGGGTGAAGTTGAAATGGAAAACAAAGGCTAGCTAATAAATCTAAAATAAAATGTCTAACATGCAAGGAAAATGAAATTACAAAGCTAGGAGTTTTGATTTCATCCAACAAATTCTATGGTGATATTCGAAATTGTCCCAATGATGTAAATTATATTAATGGAGGATTTCACTAAGCACATGGTATTCTTGTGACACTAACCCAGGGTCCGTTGACCTCAATGACCTCACGGAAACACAGTGTGTCTCATATCATGAGACCCATACATAGTAAAATATGACCCAATGGGGCCAGTCTTCATACTCGTCCATACAGTTTTAAGACCATAATTTCTATAGATCTAAGAGTTATTACATCACTCTAATACAAAACATATATTAAAACTAAGTCGTTCTAATATATACATAAAAATAAGAATCAGAATCGATCGGAGCCAACCGTAATTAGGCCTCTAGGAGCATCGTCGCAGCCATCATGCTGAAGGGGGTCCCAGCGACGGGGTGTGACTAACGCCAGTGGAGATAAATCCTACGAGAAATTTTCCCTTTACTTTAAGGAATTTTACATGCAAATGATCATTTCAGTCAAACCAACAGCAATTCAGTGCATACATGTTATCATCATGGAAAAATCTCCATGCATGCAGGCAGCCTCCTATACTGAAATCTGGGTTAACCCGACCCACCGCAATCTGAGTGCCCGATAGGAAATCAATCACCAGATAGTTAGCTCCCACCTCTGGCAAGTGATCTATGTGATATTTATTTTAATCGTTTCGTGTCTTTTTTGGGCAGAGAACTTTTCGAGGTCTCACGGTCTCCTTACCTCAGAACATTTTTAGGGCTCACCGAGTGGATACATTTGTCTAGCAGTTTCGGGTTTTTCACTGAGGGGATATTTATCCCCTTGCTACTTGAAACCCATTCATTTTCCATTTGGTTAACACTTGTGGAACTCAGTTGGACTTAGTCCATTCTAGAGCCCACCACAGTCCAAGCACCCAGATCACGGTGCGAATCAATTCCATGTACCCACTCTCGTGTAATGTGGTATTCTGGGACACCAATCACGATACAATTTGTGCTGCACTGACCCATGACCAATGTATGAACCTCCCACATGGACATTCTACGCATACTATGTGTGCTATGCATACTCATGTAAATGCACACAACATTTCATATGTTAGCATACATCTGATCATGTTGATATTCACACACATTCAATTATTACATCCATAGCATGCACTACATATTTTTATCATTCAGTTCATTCATGTCAACCTATCAATTAATATATTAACATAATTCACTCATTACTTAGGCAAATGCCTTAATTCATATTCAGACTGAGACATAATGTCAGTCATGACAATGCCTCAATTATTTCATCTATCACACATATATCACATATTTCACATATTAAACGTGTTATTCATTTAACAGGAAATAACACACATTAGCCATTCTAGGCCATAAATCCCGAAACCATGCTTGTCTCGAAATAATAAGACTTAGTTAGAGAGAATCAATTTTTGTAAATACCACTGGCTGTCAATGTAAATTCCTACTCAGGCCATATGCAGTCTGAAACATTTCGATTTCTGAAATTAATTTAGAAACAAAAGTTAGAAAACTAGAAGCGGACCATTCTCAGCGCCCATGACCCGGCTAAATTTTGACCTATAATGCGGCTAAGAACTTTATTTACCAAATTCATAAACTCAGACTTTAGTAGAGTCGAAGCAGCATGAATGGGTTGGGATGAAAGATTTATGGTCGTCCAAGGGATTGTGTGGCCGATTCCACACCAGGGTGTGCGGAAATTTGGCACACCCCTCAGTTGCCATTTGCTCCGAGATTTTGCCATCCGAACCGCGGTCGTTGATTACCAGAAGGCAGTCCAAGCCCCATGAACCAGATCTTTGACCATCACATGATGTAAACAAACCACCTGTTATCAATTCGCTCGGAAAATGGATGAAGCCATTCCGATATTCTGCTGAAGACGGCCCCTAGGCGTAAAATAACGAGTAGGAGGAAACCTGCCTTAGACGCAGTTAAGTTCTTTACCGTCGGATCTGCTGTGTAACACTCATTCCTTTTTCCTCTTCGTTTCCCTCTCTTTCTCCACTTATTCTTCTCTTTCTTCTTTCCTTTTCCTCCCTTTTCTCCCTTTCTCCTTTCCTTTCCTCCCTTTCTCTTCTCCTTTCCTCCCTTCCTCCTCCTTCTCCTTACGCTTAGAAATTGCTTCTTGCTACCTCCCACTGACCAGTTTGAGACCCCCTTTATATAGCTCATGCCATGTGTCACACACATGCATGCCTTCTCCCATCATTGTGACACATGGCCCTGTCTGATGTGTTTCTGGCTTGCCATGTGTCTCCTATAACACCATGTGTCACCCACGTAACCTGTGTGTCCACTTGCCTCGTTTGCCATGTCATCTGTGGCCCAGCCATGTGTCGTAACGCCAGTTTTCTCAAATCAGTGAAATTCAGGCTATCTCGAATTCATGATCATTGGGTAGCTAGATTTAGTGAGACGATTCCAACAGTGCAATCCGTTTCGCCATCCAAGAGATCTAGAAAATCCTTTTTCATGGACTATTCACCGTAAACCAGTTTTACATCTGAAAAATTTAAGAGTTAAAATTTTCACGGGTTTACTCTCCCCTCTACGAAATAGCATTTCGTCCCGAAATTTTCGCCCATACACATTCAAACACGGCCATATGCAACGGGTCAACTTTGAAACGTGTGATACGCTTGCCTTCTAAAATTACAAGAACAAGAAGGGATAATTGGCGCGCACGGTATCCTCATGCTCCCATGTCGCCTCCTTGACTCTTGGGTCTTCTTACAACACCTTACCCACAAACCTCACGATCTTGCCATAAAACCTTTACCATTTATCCATAATCAGGTTGGTCCCTCTCGAGAAGGTTCCATCAGCATCAACAACAACTCTCCCGATCCATATGAGTTGGATCTAGGTGTATAGGACATGAGAGAAAGTGAAACACCTCATGAGCTTGATTTCGACAAACTCAGCGGCAGCGCTAAATACCATGACATGCCCACCCTCTTGAGTACCCTCGAAGGGTCCAATGTACCTCGGCAGCGGCCACCATTTTAGATACCGTCACTCCTGCTTGGCATCACCTTGAGAAGACATGATCACCTTGCTTGAACTCTAGGGTGCGTCATCGTACATCGGCGTAACTCTTACGTCGACTCGAAGCTGGTAAGGAGACATTTGGGATAACACACCTTCTAGAGGTGTCTTCAGTCATCGGACTAGTGATGGAGCTCTCTCCCACCTCATCCTAACAGTGACGACTGGCGCCTCCATGAGAGCTCATAGGGCGCCATGCGAATACTAAGCGATGCTTGATGACTGTGGCGAGACTCCTATCAGGGCAAGTGCTCCTCCCAACTACCCGCGCCAGAATCCGAGGCATGCTCATGACATGTGTCACTCTAAAATCTAAATAGTCCTCTCTGATTGACCATCCGTATAAGGATGAAAAGCGGTACTCATCAGTGTTACCATGGATACGAGCTCTTTGGCCAGTGTAACCCCAGGGATCGATCGATGCTATGGGCGAACTCCAGCCTGTAGTACTATCTCGATATCTTACAGCTTTAAAAATTCACTCCGGTCACGAAGGTCCATGACGAAAATGTGGAAGCAGTGAGTGAGTCCTTTGCCCATATTGCATCATCGCTTCCCATGATGCTAAGTCAATAGTGAGTCACGAAGTCCATCGACTGATGTGTTCCCCACTTCCTCCGCTATCTCAACTAATTTGGAGTAGCCCTTCTAGCCTTTGGTGCTCAGCATAAACCTATTTGCTTTGTGGTTTCACGTGGGCTATCCCGGCTTTACCTCGTAGTCACTCCGATATCGGCAGAAGATCTGAAGCCCATTTCGATGCCTGGATTACTGCGAATAAGAGCAATGGAGACTCCCGGATCCCTCCTCAAATCCGTCGGCGAGGACCCCAACTAAGTCCCTATCTGCCGAGGCTACCATACGTGTGGATGAAACGACCTTACTTCAGTTGTGCCCGGCGTACTGCGGCGCGATGGATACTGGTTCTGCGTCTGCACGTGGGACGCTCTCTCTGCCAGTGAGAGGCGGCGTAGCCATCATACTTCTAAGACACCACTGACACCTTTCATGTACTGATCCTGGCGCCCCAGCGTCTGAACGTCCCATGTCAACTCCGGGAAGCTATGCGGTACTCCTTGTGACTTTGTTTAAGCTCATGACCACCACATTTGCCTTCTGGGATGGTATTACAAAGTGAAGTGTAATCTTTGAAAACTCCATCCACCTACATTGCCTCATGTTGGTCTCATTTGATGATTAACATTGAGACTTTGTTGTCTTGCTGAAGGAAACACCTCGACACTCTGTACAAGTAGTGGCGCGAATCTTCAAGGCGAGACTACGGCAACTAACTCCATATAAATAGTGGGATGCAGTGCAACAAGTGATTAACTGGCTGTGAGGAGACAAGCCACAACCAGGTTGCATCAGGCCACCCGATTACATTAGCCAATAGCAGCCACTTTCAATATGCCTCATCCCTTTAGGATAACTGGGATGGGGCCCAGTGGCCTCCCTGTGATTCTGCAGACCTTCGGTCATGGTGTCCCGCCACAAGCTTGACCTCCTTCGGGTCAATCACTTGTCATAGGCAGCGCTGGCCAGGAGAATCCTCTATAAACCTCACATGCCTGCGATCCCGAAACTAAGTATCTTCGAGCCCGACCCAGTCTCTCGACTCATCATCCTCAAAACCTTTACAGGGTCAGCGGTACTAAAGATGACTCCAGTGTCCCAAAGCCTGTGACCAAACCTGCCGCGAACGCTTTGTGATGATCCTGAGAAGCATGAGTACAGTTTCTCAGAAAGTGGTCTCATTTTCCTCGGTGGGAGTAGATTAAGGATGTCATCTTAAAATGACCTGATTGATCTAAATAGAAGTTGGAACACCCTATCATGAGATCCTTGATTACCGGTGCACCTTGTAATCGAGGGCATCACTGATGGCTTCAAGTGCCCTCTAAAATCTTTGTGATTATCTTGGGATGTTGCCTCCCAAATCTTAGCGATGGTAACAGATTGAAGATCCATCTTAGGGATGGGCCTTCAGTACCTCTCGGTGATCAAATAAGTCAATAATCCTGGTAATGGATACAAGTTCTTGATTGCCTTTTCATTCAGCCCACATCTGTCGTTTATAGTCAGAAGAAGTCTTATCCTTTTTTGAGAAAATAGAGCAGAATTTCCCAGTATAGGTGAAATCTTTAAGATTACAATGAAACCTTACCCGTTTAACTCACCGTATCTGGACCTTAGGCTCCTGCAGCTTATGAGCCACTCTATCGGTCAAATGGCGCGATCCGGAGATGTTCATTCTGAGTCTACATCCTGGTGGGGTAATCCGGTGGATTCGTCAGAAAAGCATCCTCGTGCTATGGAAGCCACGGGGTAGACTCATATCCTGTCTCAAATCGTCCTCCGAGTTGGGCTAGCTAGCCAGCCCGTCATGTGCCAGCGCCATCGTGAATCGTACACGGGTATGGGGTGTTTGTCGGTGCCTATTCCTGAGCAGCACACAAGTACCGTCGAGTTGTGTGGCGATATCTAAATCTTGTCGCGATCTATAACTGACCTGATGTCGTCAACGGTCATCCAGGGATGACCTTGAACTCTGACATGTCCATGACTCGAAGGTCCATAGTGGTAGAGATCTCGGAGATCTCTAACTCCATCCACGTATATATCAATTCTCACCTTAGTCCCTGGGGAGAACCTACATGCGTGGCTCGTCTAAGGTCTCAACCTATAAGCCCAATACTCCTCAAAACAAGATGCGCGAATAAAGGAATGCGATGTACTCGAGTCAAATAACACCTCACACAGCGAAAGATAAACGTACCGACCATCGACCGACCACGCCGCTGAGTAACGGCATAGACACGCCGAGCCCCCAAGTCCCGGCCTCGTACACTCGCCGACCGACCATACTCGCCCTTTCACCGTCCGTGAAACACTCGGCGTTCCGTGGTCACACCCCGAGACTGATACCGTTCTCGGCCCGTACTAGGGTAAGGAGGAAGATACCTGAGTCCGCCATGTCCCATCGATGATCGGACTGTGGTGTCCCCCTCGATCCCGAAACCCTCGTATCCGGTGACGCTCCGCCATGGTCCCCGGGGATCGATGGCGGGAAACATGTCATCTTCCTGAAATTTAACCGTAACCCACCGCCTTGGCCCCGCACGCGGGCCTCGCCCGAAACCCTCGTGGAACATAAGTCCTCTGCTTCTTTCCCGAGCCTGAAGAAGAAGCTTGGCTCCCCCTCTTCTTATCACTAGCACTCGCATCCCGGATGCTACGAGCGTCATTAACCTCTCGCTCAATGATCAAGGCTGTACTGACCATCGAGTCCATATCTTGTAGGTTATGTCCTACAATCTTGCCCCGGATGGATAACTTCAGCCCATCCTCGAACTTCCCGACCTTGGGCCAGGCCACACACATAATCATCCCCAAACGGCTAACTCGTGAATCACACGCACTAGAGTACGCCATAGCCCCCTCGTCTCAACTCAAGGAACTCTGGCCTTCGCAGATGTCTACCGGGAAGCCTAAAGTACCCCCATGAATAGCTTCCAAGTAAAATCATCCCATGTCATAGTCTTCAAGTCCCTAGAAGTCGTCACCCACTCCCACAAGATCTGGGACTCACCCTCAAGCTGGAATGAAGCCAGCGTAATCCGAGTAGCATCGGAGGTGATCTCCATAGCCCGGAGAATCCACTCAATCTGACGGAACCAATGGTCGGCTACCATCGGGTCCCCTCCTCCCGTGAACGTCAGAGGATGGTGTGCCTTGAACCCTCCGGGAGGTTACCGCACCTCCCCGACTTAGCCGCACACCAGGCCAGGCATCGCGAAGACCTACGACTCTATGAAGGCCTACGACAAAACAGTGGTGGTCGACCATCACCCCGTGGACGACCTCTACGCCCCCATCCTCTACTTACCATCTACAAAAGTCAAACAACAAGTTTAGAATCATTTTTGTGTCCAACTGTTAGCACACATGCCGACCAATAATAGACTTAATATCCCCAACCATCCGTTTGTTTCCCGAACTCCTAAGGTTACGTTTCTCAACCCTAGTGTTCGCATTTCCTATATACATCCTACCACGTATATAATTCACGTATTTTCCACACACAATCATGAAAATACAATCAAAGCATAAAAACCGTAAAACACACAATGCATGCCGTGGATCTAACTCGTCCCGTGGACTCCTGTGTAACTCTCCCACCTAGACCTTGACACCAAACTATGATCCGATATCAATTTCCGAAAGACTAGGTAATTCTAACCCAAGCTTCGACACCAAGTTATTCCAAGCTGTGATGCTCTTATACCTTAATGACCATGGCCTAAGATCAAGTCCCTCAAGCCTTAGGTACTTGTACCTTAGGCTCGATACTGCCGTGATACCCCAAACCTCGGGGTCCCATTGACCATCGTCAACCTACGGAAAACTTGTGTGTTTTATATCACGAGACCCATACATGAGTAAATGACCCAATAAGGCCTTATCATCCATACTGTGACATACGGTTACAAGACCATACATTTCTATAGATCTAAGAGTTATTTACATCACTCCTAATACAAACATATTGAAATCAGTCATCTCTAATATATACACAAACAAGAATCAGCCACAATCCGCCCGCTTCATAATCCCGGCCTAAAGGAGCATTTGTCAATTGCACTGCCCCGTACCGAAAGTGGGGTCCCACGACGGTGAATCAACGCCCAAAGAAAGATAAACCCACAAGGGCTACTCCCACCTAGTGCAATATGCAAATGATCATTTCATAGTCAAACCAAAAACCAATCCGCATACATGTTATCCTCTATCATGGAAAAATCTACATGCATGTATGAGACGACACTCTACATGCCCTAAGTAATCGTCAACTCCGACCCACCACCCAATGCAAGTGCCAATGGGAAATCAATACTGAGTCAGTTCACTCCCATCTCACAACCCGTAGTCTATGTGATATTTATTTAATCGCTTCGTGTCTTTTTGGGAAACAGAACTGGGTCTCACTGTAATCTCTTACACCTCCGACATTGCTGGCTTCACCTGGGTGGATACGCTGCTTCCAACTGTGTTTCTGTGTTTTTCACCTGAGGAGGGGTATTTATCCCCTACTTGCTACGCCCGACACGTTTCATTTTTTCCATTTTCGTTTAACACTTGTGGAACTCAATTGGACTTCGTCCAATTCCCAAGCCCACACGATCCAACACCAAATGCAGTGCCAAATCAGTACCATGTACCCACTCTCATGTAATGTGGTGTTACTGGACACCAATGCAATGCAATTTGTGCCACTGCACTCAAACCCATGACCAATGTATGAAGACCTCTACATGGACATTCTACACCGTATACTATGTGTGTGCTATGCATACTCATGTCTAAAGCACACAACATTTCATATATTTAGCATACATGCAGTCATGTTGATATTCCACACATTCAAATTAGTACATCACATAAGCATGCACTACATATTTTTTATCATTCAGTTCATTCATGTCAACATATCATTCAAGCATGTATTAACATAATTCCAACCATTACTTAGGCAAGTGCCTTAATTCATATTCCCGGGCTGAGACATAGTATGTCAGTCATACAACCCAATGCATATAATTATTTCCATCTTTATCACACATATATCACATAATTTCACATATTCAGCATGTTATTCAATTTATGGAAATAACACACATTAGCCATTCCCGCCATAAATTCGGCAATGCTCGGGCTCTAAATAACTGACTTAGTTCGAAAGTCTGGGCTTTTTTGTAAATACCACACAAAACATCCAACATGCAATCCCTACCAGGCCATATATGCGTCCCAAGCATTTTGGCTACATAAATTGGTTCCGAAACAAAAGTTCCGAAACTAACGGACCATTCTCAATCGCCCCGCGGACGCCCAATTTTCAGCCTATTTTGGCTAAGAACTTTATTTTATTAAATTTAGACTCAACGAGCTCGGGAGTCCAAGAAAGCGCCAATCGGAGTTCGGGAGAGTTATGGTCATTCCAAAGTTGACGAGGTCGATTCACAAGGGTGTGCGGAAATTTGGGCACACCCCCGTTTGCCATTTTGCTCGGGATTTTGCCATCCTAGAACACAAAGGTTCTGGCCTCTGACAGCCCCAAACCCTGAACCGGTATTTCCAAGACCATCACACAATCATAAACAAAACCACACAACATCCAAATTCATTGAAAACCGGGACGAAACCCAGAGGGCCATTACACGGCCCTAGGCGAAATAACCCGCAGCAGAGGAAACCCACTCTTGTACGCAGCCGGTTCTCACGGGTCCAACAGTTTCACCGCAACACCTCTTTTCCTCTTTCTTTTTCCTTTCTTCCTCCCCTTTCTTCTCTTTCATTTCCTTTCTCCATTTTCCTCCCTTTCTCCTTTCCTTTCTCCCTTTCTCTTCTCCTTTCCTCCTTCCTTTACCTTCCTCCTCCTTCTCCTTGTTGCCTTTAATGGACTGCTTCTTGCTGCCCCATCCACACAAACTGATTTGAGACCCTTTATATAGGCTTTCAAAAGGCTACTACGGTGACACATGGCATGCCATGTCACACACATGCATTCCTTTTGCCATAGTATCAGGACACATGGTCGCCATGTGTCACTCACATGGATCGCTAGCGTGTCACTCATACCGCCATGTGTCACCCACATGGTTTTCCATGTGTCATCCACATGGCTAGCCATGTGTTCGACACACAATTTTCTCAAATACGGAAATTCCGACTATCTCGAAATTCAACGAAATTCTACTGGGTAGCTAGATTTCGTGAGACGATTCCAACGGTGCAATCCTTTTCTCCATCCGAGATCTAGAAAAATCCCAACTTTTATTTGGACTATTCCTGTAAACCACAGTTTTGCCCCATTTTTATCTGAAAATTTTAAATTTAAAATTTTCACTGGGTTTTACAATTCTTTCTCAAGCAATAACAATCTACCCTTGGAAAAGGTTCTAATGTATATCTACCTCAAACCGTCATAACCAAGGATGCATTAAGTAATTGAAATCCATAAAGCCACATAACCCAATAAATATCTCTATTATATGGTAAACATACATTCTATCTACGGTCTAACTTGAATATCGCTTTCAACCTCAAATTAGTCACAGATCATGTTAATGGTGATCAATCATCAACAGAAGTATTAGGAATTGAATAGAAACATTCAATATATAAGAAAATCCAAACATCAAAGATTACAAATCAAAGCTAAACACCATAGTTCATTATTTAGAATTACATCAAAACCTCTTAAAACAGATTTAGTTCATGGAGAGAAAGAAATGAGAAAAAGTAAGAAATAGGAGAAGAGAATAGATGAAACTCATTTCCTCTCTTCAAATCTCCTCCTTCTTCTTCTTCAAGGCCAAAAATCAGTTTCCTCCAAGGGAGATTTGCCTTTGGGTGTTTCCACCCAAAGGATCTTCTCCCTTGTCCCCAAGAGAAACTCCCGTCAAATTCCCCTGCTCCTCCTTCTGCAAAAACTCCCCCTTCAAATGCCCTAATTTCTCTTTTAATGGCCAACCCCGAGAGAGCAACTAATGGGCTCCTTCACATTTGGGCCCCGACATCCTTGTTGTACTGTGGCAAATCTGACACTACGGCTTGAAGAAATGGGGAGCTATTGGACCCTTATAATCATATCCATGCTACAACGTGAAAAAATCATGCTACAGAGTGAAAAAATCATGCTACAACGTCAAAACTCACCCTACAGCGTGAAAACTCAAGCTACAACTTGAAAACTCACGCTACAACGTGAGAAATATCACCAGCTTGCTATGTTTTTCCTCCTCTGCTTCCTAATGCCATAACTTTTTCGTCCAGACTCCAAACTGAGAAATCTTGGTGTGTACGGAAAGCTTAGAGAGTGTAGAATATGGATATGTCCAGAGACAACACTTTAGAGAGAGAGAGAGAGAGAGAGAGAGAGAGAGAGAGAAAAGAAAAGGTGTCTGCTTTCACGATCTACTGAGATCGGGTGGTCGGATATCGTCGGGCCAAGAGTTAAAGCTCATCTACTTGGTGAGGGCTACGCGTGGGCACAAAAATAAAGGAGTTTCGACGTAGTTCCAGATTCTGGATTTTCGGGAAGTTGAAAGTTTTGGGTTTAGGAAGTGTCAACGGGACATCCTAGAGCTTCTTCTACGCCTCAAGAGGTAGGGGTTTCTTCGTACTTGGGTTATTTCTAGCCTAAAGGCCAACAATGGTACGGGTTTCGGGGCTACGAGGTCGTATGGATCATTCCCAAAATTCTCGCATCAAATGTCAGTGTTTTAGATTGCTTTCGGGTAGTTTAGGATTGTTTTAAGGATTGGTTTTGGTCTCGGGACTGATGTCTTTGCTCTGGCAGGTTTTAGTGTTTAGGGTCAAGTTGGCCCAACTTGGAATGAGCTGACCTAACCAGACTCCGGTTCAGAGGTGTTGCAATACGATGCCTCGTTTGAATCGAGGTCCTAAATCAAGGATTCTTTTGTTTGTTATTGCTTGTGTGAATAACATGCCGGTTGTGTGAAAAATCATGTTGGTATATGCTTATTTGATGTATTAACATGGATTACATGATGGATGTATATTATGTGTAGAAAATATAATTATCCGTGATCTATTAATGTCGTGATGTAGCTCTATTACGCATGTAACACTAGCATGAAAGCATATACTTATATGCACTAGGGATACCGCATAGTTTCAGTGTGCAGATCAGGTCATTTATCATTCTGGTGAATGAGTGGTGATGGTAATGGAACAACGCCCAAGAAAATGAGTCTCACAATCGTACAGCATGAAAAAGGAAAAATACGTGTGTCATGAGCAGTTTGCAGATACCCCTAGGGTGAAAGACTCAATTCATTCGCGTTAGACATGATCACCGGCAGTGAAAGATTGTAAAAATGTTGGAAAGGCACGCGCGTCCTGCAGTGTGAAACTGGAAATCCGTGGCCCACAAATGCATAAGCACACGGGATTTGATCAAATCAAATGAACATTGGAGGTTTGTCCAATGGATTATGAAGTTTTAAAACAAAAAGCTTTTGTTTTGAGAAAATAGTCTTGAGTGAAACACCACGACGTTTTCACACTGGTATTGCATGAAGCAGGAGTCAGCTGAGGGTTCGGGACACGGGATAGGGTGAGTCAAAGTTCCATCTATGCCATGTGACATTTTAAGAGGAACTGGCATTTTTTTACTTGAATGTGTGTTCATATTACACCAAAGTAGGAGACTTTGAGAGAATTTATCAGTATCAAGCCAATTCGCCAGGCAAACATTTTCTGCGCCGGAGATACACTCAAGGTGGACACATCTCGAGGTCTTAGTCGTGAAGAAGCGATTAGCTTATATGTAATTCAAAATTTTGATATTTTATCCAGCTTTTGTATACGTGAAATGAGAAAGTTTCTAAATAAAACTTATTTTCGACTCGTTCAATATTGTGTTGGAAAGTTTTCCCATATTTTATATCGCTATATAATATGTATAAAGAGGCAAGAGTGCTGGAATTAAATGATTAGGAGAGGTCAGAGGCGCAGGAAACGCCAAGAACAAAGCACGCATTTTGGTCATGATAAGGGATTCTTGATCGCGACAGAGTGTAGGAAATGCCAAGACAAGCATACACAAGTGGTCGCGATAGGGATTTCGGTCGCTGATGTTCTTTGTCTGGTTCTCGTGTCGGCGTGAAATCTTCAGGTCGGAAAGGAAATTCATGTGTCGGGACATGGTTCTTAGATTTTAAGCCATAGAAACTGTCACAACATGGATTTCCTTGTTGTGACAGGGGTTTTAGTTCTCTGTCGTGACAATGTCACGACCGAGACGATCACGACGAGAGGTCAAAGTTGCGATAGGAGCTTGGTTAAGGCCAAGAGATTTCAGGTCGCGACAGAAAATTGTAGTGTCGCGACAGGATTTCATGGAGTGGTGTCACGACAGGGTATTTTATGTTAGAGTGTGACCTAGACCAAAGGATTTATGTTATGACAGAGCTTTTTATGTTGCAACAGGGTTGGTCAAGGTCGGAAGAATTTATGTCACGATAGAGCATTTTATGTCGCGACAGAGTTTTGGCCAAGACAGGAGATTTTAGGTCGTGACAAGATTTTCTGTTTCGACAGAAGATCACAAGACTTAAGAGTTCTATGCCGCATGGCACGGCTTTATGCTGGCGACAGGCTGGTCGCTAGAAGGCTCATTGTCATGACAAGCTAGTCACGGGAGAAGGTTCCCATGTCACGACTTTGATATTCTAGGTCGCGGGACCGAGTTCGGGGTCTTGACATGGAGGTCGGTCGCATGGCATACCCGTCGCGGATGCAGTCGTGGGCAAGACAAGGCCCAGCGGGCGATAAGCCTTTAGGGGGAAAGATACAGCAAGGCACCGCGCGGGACCAAGATTGTTACGATAGCTTACAACGCGCAATTCGGTTGTGCACGCGATAAGAATTATGTCACGCACAACTGACAAAGGACAAAAAAAAAAAAAGACTCTCCTGATTAAGGCCACATCGCTGCCATCACACCTTTGTTTCCTGGCAACACCTTAGCCCTAATCCTAATTTTCGATTCATTGTACTTGTGGTTTTATAATTTTTTGATTTTTGAATGTTTTGATTAATTTTTCGCTGGGGTTTAGAAAAATAAAGAAGGGGAATATCATTCCATCAAGAGAAGAGTCCTCGTTTACTTCATTTTCTTTTGTTTTCTTTCGCTACTAAAACAGTTTAATGTCCGTCTGGTCTGAATGACTTTTCATAATGATCTCACGTTATTTGAACTCATTTTGTGGGGCTGATCTGATTTATTCGTATGAATCATATAACCCAAAGAATTTCAGCCATGAAATGTTCTTCATAATTTATGTATCTTGATTAAGAAAATACACTGAAAATTTATACCTCATATTTTAAGCAGCTTCTATGTCTATCAGATCATCATTATCAATCCAATCTTTTAAATTAATCCAATATCAGTTTTCAACTTTATTATCGTGACATTTGCATTTGTATTATTATATTTTTGTTTGTTTCTTTATCTTTTAGATATTGGATCTTGAATTTTACATATAAAAAAGAAGTACAAATAATGATAAATAATTACCACCTATAAAGAGTGTTATATCTTTGGTTTGAATGTTTATCTATATTTGGTTTTACTATGCCTTGTGTTTTTTGTTCTGTTACTATATGGGCCATAGTATGAATACTAAATGAGTGCTTGAAAGAATGTCATGGTTACTTTAAAGAATGGAAAAATTACAGAGTTTATGATACTCTTACAATGAGTTAAAAAGTATATTTATACACACGTCTATTAAAAAAAAGTATGTTTTTATATAAATGTAAAATCTTTTGTATTGATATACCATTTCCTATAAGGCTACATTATTGCTCATTTTTTAATCATTTATTTTCCTTTTATGCTGCAAAGTTAATCTTAATTCAAAAAATTATTAATATTTAAAACAAAAACTTCTTTTAATTATTTAATATCTGAAACTTCATCTATGATATAATGTGTAAGTTTCCTAATACTTGCAAGAAGGATCACTTCTAAGCTATAAGGGGAGATAAAATAAATGCTTTTAATATTTAAATTAACTGGCGGTCCTTTGGGGATCAAGTAGCAAATACTTGGAAACTTTAAATCAATTCACAATTTTTATATAACTTGTTTTTATCGTATTAATGAAATTTTAGATGGGATTAATTTGTCGTGAAATTGAAGAATGCGACAGAAAGAATGTAGATGCTACGACTTATATATATGATTTTAAACACATGCCAAATATATTGTTTTACTTTTATTTAGAAAATTAAAGTATGACGAGTTCAATTTATTGAAGATCTATAAACTATATATATTAGCAAGATACCCTTATTAAGTGTCATGATCATTAAAATATTTAGTCTAAGGTTCCTGGTTAGCTTGATTACTAATTTTATTTTCATTATTCTTTTTATTTTCTGGCTTTTGTGTACCAAGAAGTACTTTTACCTATTATGGCATGATTGTCTCTATTTAGGTGTTTTCTGACATATTGTTTTTCATGATATGAAGTTTTCTATCTTTAATCATAGCCTTTCAAATGCACGGATTGCCAGGCGTGGTGGTAAGCGCGGGTGACCAAAGGGAATACGTGAAATAAAAGCTTTACCTTATTTTCGTGTTATAGACGACTTGAAGATGTAATTTATTTCTTTATTTTCACTTGTCTCAAGAAAATGAATGAATGGAACTTTGTTGCTTAAAATTATCGATCAAATGTGAAATATCTGTATTGAAGAGAACGTCCAAGAAATAGCGGTATTGAATTATTTTTATCAAGAGGTGACAGATTCACCGGTGCCATTACCATTATTCTTCTTGGTAATAATATTTATTTTGTGTTAGTTCTCTTGTCTTTATTAATTGATAAGCCATATTTTTTTTTTTTTGGAGATTTTTTTCAAATATGTATCTATTACCTCCTTTGCTAAGGAGATGAACAAAGACATCAATTAAAAAAAGGCATTAACAAGGACAATAAGACCACTTCATTGACTCGCATTTCAATTAATTATGTGATTTGACCTTTCAACTTTTAAATTACTAACAATCCATGATTAAGTGATTATGAATCTATGATTGATTCATTGATTATGATTGGATAATGGAATCTAAACATTCCATTCAACATGCACAGCTGGCCTTATTACTAGGTGTTATTACTTAATTCATTCTGTGCCATTATCCTAGTTTTTTTTTTGCCTCGAGTATAATTAATTTAACCCACATATATGTTGAGTTTGTTTCTTTTATGTATATAAATAAATAAACCATAAATTCTTTTAGTTGGATGTAAAATTTCTTAGTTGAACATAATATGATATTCTCCATTGTTGTATATAAAATGTTTATCCTAACTAGTTTTGTTGGATGTTTTGAGATGAGATAATTAAAATTGGATCCGTGATAATGAAAACAAGAGGTCGGGAGATGGGTCATTTGTTTGTAGAATATTTTTAATTACAACTAATCATTGTAGATATATAAACAGGGAAGTGAGAAAGTGAGATGTCTACTTAAAAGTTCCTATATATATATAACAAAATGATTTTGGTTTTTTTTTTTAACTTCTTTAATGCTCCATTATTGTCCTAGGGCATCATAAGTCCATTCTAAGAATCTCAATTCCTTAGAGGGAAAAAAAAAATTAGAAAAGTGAGTTCATTGCCTCCAATTATCCATCGTAAGATTAGTAGTTTCAATGGCGGTGTCAATTGACACAGCAAAGTGTGGGACTTTGGGTACAAATCATGAGTTTGACATCAAAATATATATTTCTTTTAAAAATTAAAAGTAATACATGTTTCAATCATTTAACTAGTCTTTAAAATCAGATCGGTCAATTGCGCTTTGTTGTTGATTTCTAAAACCACGTTTCATTGATTGTGATTTAAGGTTAATTTTAAATCACATGGTGTATTCAGATTAGTAGATGATTATTTGAAATATGGGTATATTATATATATTATTATTATATAAGAGAGAGTAAGCATATATATATATATATATGATATGAGAGAGAGAGAGAGAGAGAGAGGCTGAATAGAGGCTGACTACCTATAAGATATTTTGCTTTAAAATTGTTTGAGTGGGAGCCTGTCCCTTTTTGAAAAATGCAGAAAATTGCAGTGTTAGAAAAGAAAATGGGTTTGGGTTAAATGACCTTGTTTTAGCGATGTTTATAGGAGATGTTCAAATCTTTTTATTTTTTTAATCTAAATCAGAAGTCGTGGTTATAAATTTCATTTTAAAAATAAATCTGTAGTTTGGAACAATGACTTTAGTACAAACATAAAATCGGAGTGGCAATTGTGGTTTTAATACAAAAATAAAACCTGGCAACTTACGTTGAACATGTGTTGATAAAAAATATTAAAACTATTTTTCTTTTCAGAACTAAAGCTATTTTGACAAAAAAAAAACTTAAAGAAAATAGACTAAAAGGCGAAAGTAGTACTCTAATATGGGAATCATGAGCTCTATTTCATTTCAAAAAAAACATCCATCATTTTGCCAAAACTAGGACAGACAATTAACCACAAAGGACTTAATAGGTAAGTGGTGTGTTCTTTTCTAATCTAGTTCGTACTAGTGCAAAGTCGAATGAGTGAAAGGGTTGAGTTTTGGGTAATATTTAGTTTATTTTTTTTTTAAATTACTAAAATGGTTTGAAAATGAAAATAATACTCAAGCTAGTGTATGAAAAGTAATGTCGTAGTCAATAATTGTGACATTGGTTTAAAAAAATTTCAAAACATTTGTAATGATGCAGTTAGTAACTACGACATTGAATTTTTTTTAAAAAAAAAAACCAATACCATAGTCGCTGATTGCGGTATTAACTTTTAACATTCTTTCACCGTCGCACATTGGCTACGACATTATCGTATGCGTGAGTTATATTTCTTTTTTAAAAGAGAATTAATTTCATTCATTCAAACTACTAACATATTAATATAAACATATAATCAAATAGCTAAAACCATAAAAGATGAAACACCACCAAATTTCATAAGATAAATGAATCGCCTAAAGTATACACATTTGATAGTTGAGCCTCAAACCTACACATATTTACTGTTTGAGCCTACACATTAAATATTGTTATCGCGACTGTAATACTTTATGAACAAGTTCAGAAGATATTATCCATCACACTGGTTTCTTGTTTTTGATCGAATATACTTGTCTGGGCTTTGAATCGCTGCGAAACACAAACACCGCACCAAAACGTCGTATCAAGACAACACAACCATCCGTCGTACTATAACAACGACAACCACACGCACACCAAGGTGACAACGATCACACGCACACCAAGACGACAAAAATAAAAATTGCACCAAGGCGACGACTAAATCACAAAAAAATAAAAATAAAAACCTAGATATATATATGTATTAAATAACCATTTTATTGAGAAAGAAAAAGATCGAAAGAGGCATAGAGAGGTGATTTTTCAAAATTTTCAATGCCGTAATTATATTAGTAATTTGTTTAGAAAATAATTTATTTATGGCCAAGACTCACTTGGCAATCAGGATCATGAGCCAAAAGTAAGGATCTTATTTGATTTTAATTTTACTTTATGCGTGTCTTCCAATTTGGGAATTATGCAAATTGTATGTAACATCTCACTACTCGAATGAGAAGTACGCAGAAGCCCCATCCGGGGTCCCGGCCGATCACCCACAACCCGCTAATACAAGTGGATATCTGGGCACCGACCATCTTCGTAAAATCATGAGTCTCCTTTGTACGGGGAGCTCTACCCACTAACAACGCCTGCATGAAACCTGTTCCAGCAGTCCAATATAATCACAATAATACAAATATGGATAAAAACGGACTCTTGGGCCCATACTACAATATCCATAAAAAAAACATATCAACTATATCCCATAGGTCTAAGAGTTAGTAAATTACTCTTATACAACATATGTCACCAGAGAATTCTAATACATGTGGAAATCATCAAAGCCACACCCGGCTTTCTTCAAATCCTAGCCTTAGATTTCAGCCTGGCCCTCGCACGCCCCCGCACCTCGTAAAATAGAGAGGGGATCCCACGATGTACGAAAGCAAAGCTCAGTAGAGAATCGCCCCCTAAGTGGGCTACCACCACCTAAGTGCGGCAATGTTCCAGCAAACACACATTCAAAATGCATGATCCTACTTGAATGTCGACTAACCCGCATCCCGAGTCCTCATCGACTTCCTCTCACACTCGCCTAAGCCTCGTATGAGAATATTAGTTTTAATAAGGACAACCCTCCGATGTGTATATATACAATCGGGCCAGCCCGACGATTGATATATTATTTGTTGCGGACTACCCTCCGATGAATATCAATCGGGCCGCCCGACGATTGATATTTTTGGTCAGGACTACCCGATAATTAATGTTTTAGACTACCCTCCGAACCATTTTCTAGACTCATCTCTATGCACTAACCTCTATAGTCCTAGGATGTTCCTGGCAGGCAAAGGAATGATGTGTGCCAATTCAATACGTTTAATCACATGCAAATATATAAACAATGAATATATTCACATAAAAATTAAATCACACAAACATGTTATGTAATTATCATTTGCAACACCAAAATTAGCTCATCACTAATGTTCAAACGCAAGCAATTCGATTCGAATTACTTAACCAAGCACATATTTTCACGAAAATACATTTTCGTGTCACTATTCCTAGGGAACAAGAAACCCTGTGGCTTACGCCCAACACTCAAGAGCAAATCATCGGTTCACCTTGTGAACCCGCATTTCACGGCCACTTCCGGCCTCAAATCCAATCAATACATGATTAACACCAAAACACCCAATTTCACACCAACATCAGCCGTGGAGCAGCCATGAGCTGCTCCATTTTGTTTCAAAATTTTACATTAATTCGGTCCCAAGGTTTGGGACTGATCAAACTGCCCCTCACGACCTCATTTGACTCAAACATCGACAAAACACTTAAAATAGGAATAAAACTCAAGTAGGGAGAGAAAATCCCGCCCTCTGAGTTTGTCAAAAACTCATTAAACCCGTGAGTCCACGCGTAGTCGCCCGCTGTGAGAACGCTTTTCTTTTCTCGGCCCGAAGACTGATACGGATTCCTATATTCTAGAGAGAAGCACCCTCTCTCTCTAGAAAGCTCTCAAAAATGGAAGCTACTGGATCCCAAAAATGACCCCCACGTTTTTCTTCTGGCTTAATGAAGGAGAAGAAGAGATATTCACTATTTTGTCCTTTAGTGACTTAAAATCAAATCCCATAATGACCATTACATCCCTCTTTTACCAGAATTGATATTCGGCACCATCTCGGCCGTCCATTTTCATCATTTCTCTACTCATACCACTTATGGCATGAGTAATGCTATATACGACTTTCTGGGTCGCATCGTAAATTCATTTTAATAAGACTAAACGCGATGTTCGAAAAACGTGCCTAAATTCCGACTCGCTTCGAATATTACGAAATTTTATGTGCTAGCTAGATTTTGCGAGACGATTCCAACGGTACAATCCGTTTTGTTATCCGAGGTCTAGAGAATAAATTTCGGATTTTTAACCGAAATAACAATTTTGTAATCAAAATTACGATTTTGTAATCAAAATTACGATTTTGCCATTTTTCCAGAAATTGGAATTTTTCGGGTCTTACACGGTGGGCTCCAAATTCAGATACAAAGAGAGGAAAAAAGAATTGATGATTCATTGATTCTCTTGTACAGCCATGCCAATTCACATAAGAATTTCTCATACTTTCTTACAATGGTCCCCCAAAAGATGCTAGCATGCACCCTCTGCCCTAGAAGTTGCTGAACTTGATGTAATCCCCATGGCTTCCTCTCATGTTTGGGCGTTGCTGAGATGAGGCCATGTCCTCGTCAGATGGTTTTGTCCAAATATAAAATATGTATAATAATCACCAAAACACGTGACGTGAGGTAATGCTGAGTATCTCAACTTAATCGGTGTCTCGACTCTCGTTTTCGTGGCTGCGCCAGTTTTGTAGCGGGTAATCCTTAATATCCTTGTAATATCCATCCCGACTCAAATGAGAATTAGTTTAGTATGGTATGACTTATGGTTTGGCATTCCAGGTGTGCACGGACTCTTTAGGATGACCAAAATAAATTAAATATATATAACAAAGAAAAACACAAATAAAATGTAACATCACTAAAAGGAAAAGATATAACACGACTACTAAGAGGGATGCCATTTTTTACTTAATTGAATAAACTTTTATTTAGCTGAATGCTAAATGTAAGACTTAATTAATAGTATTAAGTATTAAATTATTATTTTTTAATATTGTATTTATATTAAATATTGTCGTTTGTTTTTTATATGCTTAAAATCAACATCTTAAAATATATTAAAAAGCAATAATTTAAGTGAGTAATTACTAGAAGCTAATCATTTTCATGTTTTTTTCTTAAAGAATGACTCATAATGGACAAAAATGTTCTTTGTCATTTTATATATTTACATATATCTTTGAAAACAAAGGATTATTTTTACAAGAAAACAATGAGGGTATTTCATTAAAATGAGGTAAAAAATTAATGAATGATTAGATTTGCAAATTTATTTTTCAAAAGGTCTGGTCCATCAAATCATCTCTTTATTATTATGATAAAATTAAAAATATTATGATAAATAATTTATTATTGAGAATTTATAAAATAATAAATTTATTTATTTATTTTATATAATTAAAATAGTATATATAAAATTAAATAATTTAAAAATATTGATGAAAACAAATTAAAATATTTTCAGAGTTTTAAAAATATTTTAAATATAATATGGATTTTAAAATATTTTGTAGCTTATCTAAAGTATACTTTCCTGGAATAAAAATAGTCAAATATTTTGACATTTTCTATTTAAAATGTTTTTCAAATTCAAAATAAGTTTTGAAAATGTAAACAACAAACAATCTAAAGTAGGATATAAATTGTAATATTTCTACGTAAAACTCATGGGAGGTGTCAACAATCTAGGTATGAAAATTTTAAACAATAAATACATGATCACCCCATGAAAAGAGTAACTCTTAGTCCAAGGGAAAGATGGATGGATCCATTTGAGAAATGCAGAATCTCACATGGTAGTAAAACTGAGATTTTGACCAAAGAGACCACAAACAAGATATACGAATCTATTTATACTTTGTCATGCAAAGGTACTTCTCTTGTAATTCCCATGTCCAAATACAATGAGTTATGAATTCATCCGTTTTCTTGTTCTCATTTCTATTTTCCATGATCATGGGTCCTAATCATTACGAATAAAAAAAAAACTAATCCAGAACAGTAGAAGGGTTCTTGAATAATTAACCCTGGGTTAAAATTTTGCCTATATAAGAGTTACCCTGAATAATTAATCCAGATCATGGGTCCTCTTTCTCTCCTTCTTTCTCCCTCTCTCTGAGTCTCTCTCAAACAATATCATGTTGTCTAGTAAAGCGATGCTTGATGGACATGGGGAAGAGTCTCCTTAATTCCAAGGATGGAAAGAGGATGAGAAGGAACCCATATGATGACGTTTCAAAATCCAACTGGAATCATCCAGATGGGCTCCATCCAGAACCAAGTGAGCAACATTTACCTTTTATCATTGTCCAGAAAATGTATAAAGCATGAAGTCTGTTTCATATGCGCTGTGTTAATCTTGTAACTTCTGTTGCAGCTCTTTAGACCTTCTAAGGACATGGTTAGAAAATAACCAGGATGCAAATAAGGTTGACACCAACAACGGGAATCCGTGTTTCGACCTGGCTCTTCCAAGATTATCACGGTTTACCAGCTTTCAAGAATGTAATTTACTAAACTGGAGAACTACAATCAATTCATGATAGTTGCAATAACATACATACCTTAGAATTTTGTATTAACTGAAAATCAGTCATGCCTAAACTTGGCTTGAGTAATATTAGTAACGTATTGCAGTGGTGTTGGCGGGAGTTCATAGCAGAAATAAGGGGAAACAAAGTGGGGTTCTTGATCCAGAAAGTTTACCTTGATGGTTGGGGCTACCTAGGCTAGTGAGACGTTAATGTTTTGCATTGCTGAATATGGCGATGCTTTCCCGTCTTCCCACGCCATACTACCCTGTAAGTCGATATATTTGCGTATATTGGTCTGTCCAAGTACTATATATTATATCATAACGTTACCTTTTAGAAAATCAAACATAATTATGTTTTGTATATATATATAATTTTTTTTTGACATATATGATAAGGATCTTAAATGGAGAACAGGAGTTGAGCTTGTTCCTATACATTGTTCGAGCTCTAATGCTTCAAAATTACAAAATTTGCACTAGAAGAAGTTTACAAGGAAGCTCAAAAACTGAGCTTTAATGTAAAAGGAGTGTTCATCACCAATCCTACAAATCTGTTAGGGACAACAATGAGCCATGTCGAGCTAGGCGAGCTCATCACTTTTGCCATGGCCAAGAAGATCCACTTAATAGCTGGAATTTTCTTGGCACAAAGTGTTTGAAAATCCGAAGTTTCATTAGCATAATCGAAGCAGCTTATTAGTAGAAAACTGAAAAATCGACATTCGGGTAGGGGTGCACATCAGGTAGCGCCATCCAAGGATTTCGGCATTCCTGGATTTCGGGTTGGAATGATTTATTCCAACAACGAAAGGGTGGTAGCAACAGCCACATAAATGTCAAGCTACGGCCTTATTTCCTCACAAACTCAGTATCTCCTATCCAAACTCCTTCGCAAAAGAGAGCTCAAGGAGAACTATTTAAAAGAGAAATAGAAAAGAGAAAGAGAGAAGGGAGATGATGGTCATGGTCGGGACAAGGCAGAATAAGCTGTTTGAAGGGAACGTCTATTCTGCTGGGTAGACCTGAGGAACCTTTTGAGCTCAAATACGTTTACCGCAGAAATGGAGCTGTGGAAAAAGATTCTACATGAAGCTGGGTTGAACATCTCTCCAGGAGCTTCCTGCCATTGCAGCGAACCAGATGGTTCGTAATATGCCTACTAACATGTCCGAAGAAACTCAAGGTTTCCGATGGAGCGATGAAGGCCTTTCATAAGCGTTAGCCGATATGGCGACATTGTCACGTCACCCACCAAGAATCGAATCAAGAGGCCCTATTATAGTTGTAGTAACTCAAACAAAGCAAAGGTCACTCTCTCCGAGTTGGTTTTTTTCCGCCAGTTATAATCTCTGTACAGTCCTTTTTGTAATGTACGGACAAATGCCTGGCCAATTTTGTAATGCACGGATCACAGTGTCTGCTCCATCTCATCTCACATGTTCATTTTATGTCACAAAACAAAAAATAATTTTATATATACATATATATATTATAGCTGAAATAAAATATTTTGGTTTAAAAGAAAAGTAAATAATAAAGTTAAATTTATTGTTATTATTAATGTTCAAGGGGGAACTCTGTGTACTGAACAATCTCACTTATTTTTCTTTGTTTTTAAGGGAATCTAACTGCAAGGCAATATGCTCCCGTCATCCCATCCCGCTTCAATCCCATAAATCTTATACCATTAAGTTAAAATGCCCCCTAACGCTTTATTTTTAGTTAAGGGAATTTTTAAGTTTTAAAATAATTATCATATTTTTATTGTGCTCTGTTATGTTTGCTGAGAAATTTTGAGTGAAAGAAAATAAAATACAATTAAATTCCTTATAATATAAAGTTTTAAGATTTTTTTTTTGCCCCCCTCAAATTATTTCCTAGGTCCATCATTGTTAATGTTAGTAATAGTGTTAATAGTATTAATAGGTAGGTAGAACAAAAAAATAGTAGAGATCTAATAGAATAATGGAATCTGTGGAATCCAGGTGTGAAAAATTATATTATAAAATAAAATAAAAAGAAATGATGGAACAAAAATAGTAGGGATACAATACAATAATGGAATTGTGGAATGAGGTGTGAAAAATATATATAATAAAATAAAATAAAGAAATGATGGTTTGGTCGGTTAAGGAGTAGAGAAAACAAAACAAAAGAGAAAAACAATGAAAGAAAGAGAGAGGATGGACATTTGCAGAGAAAATGTTGAAGAAGAAGAAATCGCCTAAAGGTCATCGACCAAATCATCAAACTCTATCGGATCGATCTCAAATGTTGATATGTTACTATACTCAACATCAGCAACCTCTTTGCGGTGTCGGATCTAAATTTCAACGATCAAACTTTCACAAATCTAAGGTACGGTATTTTGTACCCAACATTATATTTAATTATTTTTATTGGAAAATAAATTAGAAATAACGATTAGAATTAACCATAAATTACAGTACTTGTAGGGTGTTTTGATAAACTTATTATAATTTTTGTTGAATTTGAAAATAGTTCAATAATATATCCATTAAATGACTACTAATGAAATTTGAAAATATATGTATGAAGAAATGATGAAAATTGTGGTGTTGTAGAGTTACCGAGTTACAGAATTTGAAAAAATAAAATAAATCTTCAGTGAATAAATTATTTTCATTCATTCTTTCTAAGTTTTAATTGCCTAACTCATCAATATAGAAATTAAATAATAATTTTGTTTATCAAGTTTCTTAATCAGACCGCGTGGCAACTTTAATTTTTATACTCTCATGTATACGCTTGAGCTTGCCTTCTTCTGGCTCCATTTTTTTAATGACATTTCATTTTTACCTATAAAAAGAAAAAAAAAACTTTATTTTGCTGATAATTCATTGATCACAACTCACACTATGAAAGATTGATTACTAACACTTGCCACTTAAGGTTGCCTCATAGGCCTACAAATTTCACATTTGTAAGCCCACAAGCAAGTTGTATATTAAGAAAAGAGAAAGAGGGGTGAGGGGTGGGGAAGATGGGGAGATTAAGAGTTCAATTCTTTCTTATTTTGCCTTTTGGATTCATTTAAAAAAAAAAAGAAAGGTATTTCGTGGGTTGATCTTTCAAAATTTCTTGCATGTTTCAGTCTCTTTAGATTAAAGTTAATTAGGTTCCTGATTCACGAATTATTGTCAAGGAAAAGCATCTGAAAGAAACACAGGTCTGGGGTGGGGCATTCTTGGTAGCACATGCAATGACCGGAAGACTAAAATAGGATATGCTTCACTTGTAATGGACCTCAACTATTTCATTTTTTGGGGAAAATACTGAACACTTGTACATGCAATAAAAATCATAAAATGAAGTTTATGAATTAAAGGCTGGTTTGTCTTTATGGAAATGACTCAAGAATGATAGAAAACGAATGCTTCCTGAGGCAATCTTTGAACCATCTTGTCAGATTCAAATAGTTACTCCTCCAAGCAAGTCTCAAACTCCTCCAAGCAAGTCTCAAATAGTTACTCCTCCAAGCAAGTCTCAGTGGTTTATAGTATATGTTAATTGCTAAGTTTATAGATATGCGTTAAATAAACATAAAATGAAAAGTTTACCAAGTCTGTAATTAATGTCTTTAAACATTATTTATAGGATATGCTTGGTGCATGCATGCATGTCCAATAATTTGTCAAGAATGAACCAAAAATTATATGATTTCAAATTCAAGGAAAAGAATTGATGCAGTACAAATATTAACTTTAAGTTCAATCTATAGCTAATAGATATTGATTCAAATAATTTACTCATTAGATAACTGCTCCATTTTTCAATCAAATGATAAGAGTTTAAAATATGGTCGATCACACAAATTTTCATCATTAGTAAAATAACAATTGGAGTTTTAAGTTTTAACAAATACAATATATCTACAATCGAGTTCTCTTGAAATTGATTCACAAATGGTGAATGCCTTAGCTTATGAATCCTTTGGTGGGTAGTTGTCATCTCTTGTTGTTGTTCTGGTGTTGGTTTAAGGTTGTTTTTATACCAAGGTATGTAAATGGGGCTGCACATGCTTGAGAGAGATTATTGTACTGCAATTGATCAGAATGAAATGTTTGGAAAAAAACACGCACACATAAATAGACTTGCAACCGTATTCTTTTATATTTAATCAAATGCAAGATAAGATGATCTTATCCATCAACCTTTTATATCCTTCGGCATTTGATGTATTAATCTTCTGTTAAATTAGATAAGTAGGATATATTTTGTATTGTAAATTTATCTATTTATGTATATTTTTACTTTAATACTTATTTAGTAATATATATTATATTTATATATTGAATGACACAATATAAATTTTTTATTTACAAGTTCAAATATATTAATCAAATCATAATTAAATATAAGTGAAAATTTATTTTGTGATAAAAATACAAATATAATCTAGTTTTTATTTCACATAATAAAAGTTATATAATTTTTATTCATTTAAAATTAAATATAGACATAATATAACATAAAATCTCATTGAATATGTTATCTTATAATATTAGAATTAATTAGATAAATGGTGTCTCAACTTTTCAATTTTGATGTCTTAACTTTTTTTTTTCTTCAATCAAATGTCTGATTCTTAATTTTTGTTCCTTCAATGATTCCCGATCCATCAAAGCTTATTAGGATGATGAATCAGTCAGATTCACATAAAATTCAACATTTGCTTAAATAATATTTAATTAGGTGAAATGATAATATTATCTTTTTCTATTACAGTTTTTACTATCTACTTGTTATAGTAAAAAAAAAGATTGATAAAATTGGCTATTTTGAAATTGAACTAAAAATAAAACATTTTCAAAAAAGCATGACATTTTTTTAAGATAAAACTTTTTAATTTTTCTATTGCTTACTTATTTTTTAAGCTTTATGTGAAAACAAAATAATTATATATGATAATTAAAATAAAATATTAGATATTAAAATTATTCAAATATTCCACCAAAATCCAAACTTACATTAATTTATGATAAGTCATTTGATTTGTTAGTTTTATCTCTCTTATTTTTCTAAGCTAACCAACCGATAAAGATGTATAAATGTGAACAAAGAATGCCAATATTTATATTTTGCATGCATAACCTGTAAATTATAAATATGTTTTTATTCCCGTATGCTCTTATAATTATATAGATTCTTGACCATCATATATATATATATATATATATAAACTGCATCCTAGAGAATATGTGCAAGTGGGTTTGTTGTAATGAAGAAGTCAAGATAATACACCAATATTTTTTAAAAAAAGAAAAAGAAAAAGAAAAAGAAAAAAGAAAAAGGTCACAGTCTACTTAAAGTTGAAATTTTATATAGCATACTTAGTATATTGAGCTTGGAGGCAACTACATGTTAATCGTTCAAGTTTATGCTAAATCTCCCCCGACTTTGATATAGTTTGTTGACAATAACTGAAGCATGTCGGAGTGAAAGCTGTGAAGATTAGAGAGGAATTGCTGCTACAAAGCCAATGTCGCGACTTCAAGACATTGCTGATAAAAAATTAAGGTAACGTCACGACGTCACTATTCCAATGTCAAGCGACATTCTCGGACCCCGCAAGACAATTTCAGAATGACGTCACGACATCATGTCTGTCGATGTCATGGCACAGACATCCCACCAGTACATTTTATTATTACTTGATGTCGCGAATATCGCGGCACCTTTACGTCTGATATCCATAAGTCGCCCATCTAAAAACTTCTTTTCAACCCTATTTGTGGTCCATTTTCCAAGGAGCTAGATAAGCTCTTATTTTTAGGTTTTTAGGGTTCGAAACTTGAGGGAGAACACCATCTAACTAGGGTTTCTCTCGGGTCTTACACAACTAATCATTGTAGATATATAAACAAAGGCCGGGTATGAAAGCCAGCAGTCGGTACGCCTAATTCAAAGTTCCTATATATATAACAAAATGATTTTGCTTTTTTTTTTGTATTTCTTGATATCTTATATTATCATTCTGAAAGATCATGTGCTCATTCTCGTAATCTCAATTCCTAAGTAAAAAATATTAAAAATAGCCTATCATTTCAATTATCCATCGCGCGACTTAAGCTTTCTCTAACACAATAATCGACACAAGAAAAGCTATGACTTTCAGATTAAATCATGAGCTGACCAAAAAATTATATTTTTAAATTCAAAAGAATAAGTAATGCTTGAAAAAATAATAATTTAACTAGTCTTTAAAATCTTACTGGTCAATTGCGGTTTTGTTGATTTCAAAACCATTCATTGATTGTGATTTAAGGTTAATTTTTAAAATTTTAATTGCGAAAGTGGTTTTAAAGATTAGTACTTACGATTATTTTCTTAAACATGTATTATATATATATATATATATATATATATATATATTTAAACATAAGATAATTTTGGGTTCACTATTCTTATAAAGATATTTTTGTGTTCAAAATGTTGAGTAAGTCTGTCCTTTTCGGAAAATGCGGAAAATTGGGTGTTAGTAGAAAAGAAATGGTTTGGGTTAAAATGACCTTGTTTTAATGATGCCACATAGAGATGTTCAAATCTTTTTATTTTTTAATCTAAATCAAGCCATGTTATCAATTTCATTTTTAAACTAAATCAGAGTTTGGAACAATGACTTTAGTAATAAACATAAAATCGAGTGGCAATTGTGGTTTTAATACAAAAATAGAAAAACTCATAACTTACGTTGAACATGTGTTTGTAAAATATTAAAAGTATTTTTCTTTTTTAACTAAAGTTTATTTGACAAAAACTTAGCAAACACTAAAGCGAAAAAAGAAGATTTAATATGAATCATGAGCTCTATTTCATTTCAAAAGCATCCATCATTTTGCCAAAAACTAGATGTACAATTAACCACAGCGACTTCATTGTAAAGTATATGCTCTTTTCTAATCTACCGTAGACAATAAGTAAAAGTCAGAATGAGTGAAGGGTTGGAGTTTTGGCAATATTTATTTATTTTTTTAAATTACTAAATGGTTTGAAACGAAAAATAATACCGTTTCAGCCATATTTAATAAGAATGTCGAAGTAATAATTGTGACATTGGTTTAAAAAATTTTCAAAACTTTTTTAAAAAAAAAGCCAATGCCATAGTCGCTGATTGCGGTATTAACTTTAACAAATTTTCAATTTCGCAGCAATTGGCTGCGACATTACTGTGCATGCAGTAGTTATATTTTTTAAAAGAGAATTAATTTCATTCATTCAAACTACTACTATATTGATATAAACATATAATTAAAATAGCTAAAACCATAAAAGATGAAACACCATTCAACTATAATATAATGAATCGGCTCAAAGATACACATTCGATAATAGCCTCAAACCTACATTTGATGGGGCTGGTTTCTACACACAAATATTGTTATTTCAGACTAGAAATAATGGCGACTCAAGTTTTGTAGTATATTAACGATCACACTGATTGCTTTTTGATTGATTATACTTGCTCACTTTGAATCGCCAGAAACACAAACAATCAGACCACAACGACGAAACCAAAACGGGCCGATCGGCATCTTATTGACAACCATTTGTCGTACTAAAACAACGTATTAACCACATCGCATTACCCAAGCGCCGACAACGCCACTTAATACCAAGACGACAAAAATAAAAATTGCACCAAGGCAATGACTAAATCACAAAATATATATATAGTATATATATATATATATATATATATATATATATATATATATATATATATATATGTATATATATATATGTATGTATGTATTAAATAATTATTTTATCGAAAGAAAAGATCGACAGAGGTGATAGAGAAGTGATTTTTAAAATTTTCAATGTCGTAATTATATTAGTAATTTTGTTTAAAAATAATTTATTTATGACAAAACTCAATTTTGAGTAATCGTGACTATGGACAAAAGTAAGGATCTTATTTGATTTTAATTTTTACTCTTTATGCAGGTCTTCCAATTTGGGGAATATGCAATTGTATGTAACATCTCACTTCACGAATGAGAAGTACGGTGGGCTCCAAATGCAGTTACAAAGAGAGGAAAAAAGAATTGATGATTCATTGATTCTCTTGTACAGCCATGCCACAATTCACACATAAATAATTCTCTCTCATACTTTCTTACAATGGTCCCCCAAAAGATGCTAGCATGCAGAATTCTCTTGCCCTAGAAGCTGCTGGAATTTGAGAAATGCAGAATCTCACATGGTAGTAAAACTGAGATTTTGACCAAAGAGACCACAAACAAGATATACGAATCTATTAATACTTTGTCATGCAAAGGTACTTCTCTTTGTAATTCTATGTCCAACACAAATGAGTTAATATGAATTCATCCGTTTTCTCTTGTTCCCATTTCTATTTTCCATGATCATGGGTCCAAATCATTACGAATAAAAAAAAAACTAATCCAGAACAGTAGAAGGGTTCTTGAATAATTAACCCTGGGTTAAAATTTTGCCTATATAAGACGTTTGTTACAAAAGGCTCACACACAATTTTCCTCTTTCTCTCCTTCTTTCTCCCTCTCTCCGAGTCTCTCTCAAACACAACATGTTGTCTAGCAAAGCCGGCGTTGATGGACATGGGGAAGAGTCTCCATACTTCAAGGATGGAAAGAGTATGAGAAGAACGTGACATGATGACGTTCAAAATCCAACTGGAATCATCCAGATGGGTCTAGCCGAGAACCAAGTGAGCAACATTTATCTTTTTATCATTGTCCAGAAAATGTATGAAGTATGAAGTCTGTTTCATATGTGCTGTAAGCTAATTCGTAACTTCTGTTGCAGCTCTCCTTAGACCTTCTAAGGACACGGTTAGAAAATAACCAGGATGCAACTAGGTTGACCAACAACGGGGAATCCGTGTTTCTGACCTGGCTCCTTCCAAGATTATCACGGTTTAACAGCTAAGAATGTAATTTACTAAACTGTTAAACTTAATCAACACCTCATGATAGTTGCAATAACATACATACCGTTAGCCCTTGTATTAACTGAAAATCAGTCATGTCTAAACTTGGCTTGAGTAATATTAGTAATGTATTGCAGGTGTTGGCAGAGTTCATGGCAGAAATGAGGGGAAACAAAGTAAGTTTTGATCCCAGAAAGTCAGCCCTGATATTAAATACTGGCTAGTGAGACGTTAATGTTTTGCATTGCTGAACATGGCGATGCTTTCCTGCTTCCCACGCCATACTACCCTGGGTAAGTCGATATATTTGGTGCATATTGTCTGTCCACTATATATTATATCATAACGTTACCATTTAGAAAATCTAACATAATTATGTTTTGTGTGTGTATACATATAATTTTTTTTTTTGACAGATATGATAGGGATCTTAAATGGAGAACAGGAGTTGAGCTCGTTCCTATACATTGTTCGAGCTCTAATGGCTTCAAAATTACAAAATCTGCACTAGAAGCTGTCGCAGTCAAAACTGAGCTTGACTGTAAAAGGAGTGTTCATCACCAATCCTTCAACTGCGACAACAATGAGCCACATCGAGCCAGACGAGCTCATCACTTTGTCAGGGGCAAGAAGATCCACTAATTATTGATGAAATCTTTCTCGCACAAGACGAAAATCCGAGTTTCATGAGCATAATCGAAGCAGTTATTAATAGAAAACTTGAAAAAACCGACCTTTGGAGTAGGGTACACATTGTGTACAGTCTATCCAAGGATTTCGGCATTCCTGGATTTCAGGTTGGAATGATTTATTCCAACAAACTAAAGGGTAGTATCACTGTTACAAAATGTCAAGTTACGCCTTATTTCCTCACAAACTCGCAGATCTCCTATTCAAACTCCTTTCTGCAGAGTTTAGGGGAGAACTATTTAAAGAGAATAGAAAAGAGTGAAAGAGAGAAGGGAGATGATGGTTGTGGGGTCAGGGACAAGGTGAAATAAGTTGCTTCAAGGGGTAACGCTGGTCTATTCTCGGGCCAAGTGACTGAGGAACCATTTGAGCTCAGCCACTTTTTACCGCAAATGGAGCTGCGGGAAAAAGATTCCCATACGCGAAGTCGGGTTGAACATCTTCCGTGAGCTTCTCGCCATTGCACCGAACCAGGATGGTTCAGAATATGCTTCGCCAACATGTCCGAAGAAACCTTGATGGTTTCGATGGAGCCGGATGAAGGCCTCCTTCATAAGCGTAATGATTATGCATGCGGACGCTTTGTCACGCCACCTACCAAGAATTGAACGGAGGCTCTCATCAGAGTTGTAGTACGTGAACTCAAACAAAGCAAAGGTCACCTTCCGGAAGCATTTTTTCCACTGGGCTATAATCTTTGTACTGGCCCTTTTTGTAATGTACTGACAAATGCCCGGCCTATTTTGCAATGCATCTGGACACAATAAGTCTCGCTTCCATCTCATCTCATGTCTATTTTATGTCACAAACAAAAATAATTTTAATATATATATATATATATATATATATATATATATATAATAGGTGAAATAAAATATTTTGGTTGAAAAGAAAAGTAAATAATAAAGTTAAACTTATTGTTATTATTAATGTTCAAGGGGGTACCTGGGTAACACCAATCTCAATTTTATTTTTCTTTGTTTTTAAAGGGAATCTAATATGGCAAGAAAAATATGCTCCTGCTCAATCCCATAAATCTTATACCATTAAGTTAAAATGCTCCCTAACGCTTATTTTTAGTTATGAATTTTTAAGTTTTGAAAATAATTTATTTATATTTTATTTTTCAAGGTTATGTTTGGTTTGGAGAAATTTTGAGTGAAAAGAAAATAAAATAAAATTAAATTCCTTATAATATAAAGTTTTAAGATTTTTTTTTTGCCGCCCTCAAATTATTTCCTAGGTCCGTCATTGTTAATGTTAGTAATAGTGTTAATAGTATTAATAGGTAGGTAGAACAAAAATAGTAGAGATCTAATATAATAATGGAATTGTGAAATCGAGGTGTGAAAAATATATATTATAAAATAAAATGAAGAAATGATGGAACAAAAATAGTAGGGATACAATACAACAATGGAATTGTGGAATGATGTGTGAAAATATATATAATAAAATAAAATAAAGAAATGATGGCTTGGTCGGTTAAGTGGAGTAGAGAAAAAAACAAAACAAAAGAGAAAATAATGAAAAGAAAGAGAGAGGATGGACATTTGCAGAGAAAAACGGGAAGAAGAAGAAGAAATCCTCTTCAAATTAAAGGTTGAAATCTGATCGATCTCAAATGTTGATATGTTACTCTACTCAACACGTTAACCTCTTGCGCCTGATCGAATTTCAACGATCAAACTTTCACAAATCTAAGGTAATGATATTTGTAAATCTAAACACTTTATTTAATTATTTTTATTGGAAAATAAATTATAACAACGATTAGGAATTAATCCATAAAATTACAGTACTTGTAGGATGTTTTATAAACTATTATAATACTTTTGTTGAATTTTTGGAAAATAGTTCATCTAATATAATTCATTAAATGACTATTAATGAAATTTGAAAATATATGTATGAAGAAATACGAAATTGTGGTGTTGTAGAGTTACCGAGTTACAGGATTTGATAAAAATAAAATAAAATCTTAAGTGAATAAATTATTTTCATTCATTCTTTCGAAGTTATTTTAATTATTTCAACTCATCAATATAGAAATTAGATTATTTTGTTTAAAAAGGTTCTAATTGTGGCTGAGAGGCACCTTTTACCGTTTGTATACTCATGCATACGTTTGGAGCTGCCTTCTCTCTTCTGGCTCCATTTTTTAATGACATTTTTACCTATAAAAAGAAAAAAAACTTGACTTTGCTGATAATCTCATTGATCACCAACTTCATGATCAGTGAAAGATTGCTGGCTAACACTTGCCACTTAAGGTTGCCCAGGCCTACACAAATTTCACATTTGCAAGCCAACAAGCTAGTTGTATATTAAGAAAAGAGAAAGAGGGGTGAGGGGTCGGGAAGAAGGGGAGATCAAGAGTTCAATCCTTTCTTATTTTGCCTTTTGGGTTCATTTAAAAAAAAAAAGGTTTTTCGTGGGTTGATTCTTCCAAATTTCTTGCATGTTTCAGTTCCCACTGTTAATTAGTCTGATTCACGAATTATTGTCCAGGAAAAGTATCTGAAAGAAAATCCATGGATCAGTGGGGCATTCTTGTAGCACATGCAATGACTGGAAGACTAAAATATTAGATATGCTTCACTTGTAATGGTCCCAACTATTTCATTTTTCTGGGGCAACATTGAACAATTCTGTGACATGCACAAAATCATAAAATGAAGTTGGGCCAGATTTAAAAGGTTGGTTTGTCTCTTTATGGAAATGACTCAAGTACAACACAGAAACGAATGCTTCCTGAGGCAATCTTTGAACCATCTTGTCAGATTCAAATAGTTACTCCTCCAAGCAAGTCTCAAATAGTTACTCCTCCAAGCAAGTCTCAAATAGTTACTCCTCCAAGCAAGTCTCAGTGGTTTATAGTATATGTTAATAATTGAAAAGTTTATAGGATATGCTAACAAACATAAATGAAAAGTTTACCAAGTCTGTAATTAATGTCTTTAAACATTATTTATAGGATATGCTTGGTGCATGCATGCATGTCCAATACCCTCATCAATAGAATTGAACCAAAAATTATATGGATTTCACCAAGGAAAAAGAATTGGATGCAGTACAACTGCTCCATTTTACTCATTAGATAACTGCTCCATTTTTCAATCAAATGATAAGAGTTTAAAATATGGTTGATCAATACAAATTTTCATCATTAGTAAAATAAACAATTGAGCTTTAAGCCAATAAACATAAATAGACTACAATCGAGTTCTCTTTGAAATTGATTCACAAATGGTGAATGCTTTGGCTTATGAATCCTTTACGGGTAGTTGTCATCTCTTGTTATGTTCTGAGGCTGGTTTTAAGGTTGTTTTTATACTAAGGCATGCAAATGGGCTGCACATGCTTGAGATTATTGTACTGCAAATTGATCATTAATGAACAAATTTGCTTGGAAAAAAAACACGCACACATAAATAGATCACTTGCAACCGTAGAGCCTTGCGGCTTTAATCAAATGTAAGATAAGATGATCTATCTATCAACCTTATATCCTTCGGCATTTGATGTATGTTAATAAGATAAGTAAGTAGGAAATATTATGTATTGTAAATTGACCTATTTATGTAGATACTTTTACTCTTATATTGTTTCTATTTAGTAATATATTATATTTATACATTGAATGACACAATATAAATTTTTATTTACAAGTTCAAATATATATTTTAATCAAATCATAATTAAATATATGAAAATTTATTTTTTATATAAAAATAATAAAATATAATCTAGTTTTTATTTCAATAATAAAAGTTATATAATTTTTTATTCATTTAAAAATTAAATATAGACATAATATAACATAAAATCTCATTGAATATGTTATCTTATAATATTAGAATTAATTAGATAAATGGTGTCTCAACTTTTCAATTTTGATGTCTTAACTTTTTTTTCTTCAATCGTAATGTCTAATTTTTAATTTTTTGTTCCTTCAATGACTCCCATCCATCAAAGCTTATTAGATGATGAATCAGCTGATTCATAAAATTCAACATTTGCTTAAATAATATTTAATTAGGTGAAATGATAATTATTATCTTTTCTAATAGAGTTTTTACTATCTACTTACAGTAAAAAAAAAGATTGATAAAATTGGCTATTATGAAATTGAACTAAAAATATAACATTTTCTAAAAAAGCATGACATTTTTTAAGATAAAACTGTTAATTACCTTCTATTGCTTTTACTTATTTTTTAAGCTTTATGTGAAAACAAAAATAATTATATATGATAATTAAAATAAATATTAGATATGCAAGTATTAAAATTATTCAAATACTCCACCAAAATCAAACTTACATTAATTTATGATAAGTCATTTGGATTGGTTATTTTATCTCCCTTATTCTAAGCTAACCAACCGGATAAAGATGTATAAATGAACAAAGAATACAATATTTATATTTTGCATGCATAACCTATAAATTATAACAAAAGGTTTCTATTCCCGTCTGCTCTTATAATTATATAGATTCTATCATATATATATATATATATATATATATATATATATATATAGTGCAGGCAGGTATATATATATATATATATATAAATTTTGTGATCCAGAGCATATGTGCAAGTGGGGTTTGTTCAAATTTGAAGAAGTTTCAAAGCATAAATACACCAATATTTTAAAAAAGAAAAAGAAAAAGAAAAAGCAAAGGCCATAAGCCCACGTGAAGTTGAAATTTTATAGCATGTACTTAGTATATTGAGCTTTCAATGCTAAATTATTGATGTTAACGTCAGCTTATGCTAAATCTCCCCCTGACTTATATTTTGCTGATAATGAACGAAAAGCAAGCAAATGGAGTGAAAGCTGTGAACAAGAGAGAAGAATTGCTGCTACAAAGCCAATGTCGCGACTTCAAGAAATTGCTGATAAAAAATTGTTGCAGTAATGTCGCGATGTCACTATTGCAATGTCAAGGGACATTTCGACCGCGAAGACAATTCAGAGCGCATGCTCACGACATCATGTATGTCGATGTTGCGGACATGGAGATTCCATCGTAGCTGATTTTCATTATTACGATGTCATAATATCTGCACCTTGATGTCGCGACATCCATGCTCGGCGCCTATCTAAAACTTTTTTCGAATCTCTATTTCAAGGGCCCATTTTCCAAGGAGCTAGATAAGCTCTTATTTTAGGTTTTGTGGTTCAAACTCGAGGGAGAACATCATTCATCTAGGTTTTTCTCCGAGCAGGCTCAAAATGTGTTATATAAAATGTATGTGCCTATACGCCGTTGGGGCGCACGTGGTTGCCTCAAGTAATAAAATTAAGTAATTTGTGCATCGTCCGACCAGGATTAGGTTACTAACCACGAAATTAGAATACCCTAACTTTATCGGATTAACACAAAGGTGAAGCTGAAATGGAAAACAAACTAAACTAATAAATCCTAAACTAAAATGTCTAACATGCAAAGGAAATGAAATATACAAGAAAGCCTAGGTTTTGATTTCATCCACAAATTCCTATGGTGAGATTCGAAAATGGTCCCAATGATGCTTAAATTATATATTAATGAGGATTTCACCTAAGCACATGGTATTCTTTCTCGTTAACAACAATCTACCTTGGGAAAAGGTTCTATGTATATCTACCTCAAACCATCATAACCAAGGGATTTATTGAAGTAATCAACCATAAAGCCACACAGAATCTACAAATATCTCTATTATATGGTGAAACATAGATCTATCGCTTCTGCCTAACCCACTTATCAAGCTTTCAACCTCAAATTAGGTCACAGATTACGTTAATAGATCAATCATCAACAAGCATTAGGAATTGAATAGAACATTTAATATATAAGAAAATCCAAACATCAAAGATTACAAATCAGCTTAAACACCAGTTCCATTGATGAGACTACATCAAAACCCTAAAAAATGAGATTAGTTCATGGGAGAGGAAAGAAAATGAGAAAAACAAGAAATAGGAGAAGGAGAATAGGATGAAACTCATTTCCTTCAAATCTCCTTCTTCTTCTTCTTCAAGGCCAAAAATCAGTTTCCTCCAAGGGAGATTTGCCTTTGGGTGTTTCCACCCAAAGGATCTTCTCCATTGTCCCCAAGAGAAACTCCCGTCGAATTCCCCTGCTCCTCCTTCTGCAAAAACTCCCCCTTCAAATGCCCTAATTTCTCTTTTAATGGTCAACCTGAGAGAGCAACTAATGGGCTCCTTCACATTTGGGCCCCGACATCCATGTTGTAAATAAGTGGGCAACCGACACTACGCCAAGAAATGGGGAGCTATTGGACCCATATAATCATATCCATGATGCAACGTGAAAAAATCATGCTACAGCGTGAAAAAATCATGCTACAACGTGAAAACTCACCCTACAGCGTGAAAACTCAAGCTACAACTTGAAAACTCACGCTACAACGTGAGAAATATCACCAGCTTGCTCTGTTTTTCCTCCTCCGCTTCCCAATGCCATAACTTTTTCGTCCATACTCCAAACTGAGAAATCTTGGTGTGTACGGAAAGCTTAGAGAGTGTAGAATATGGATATGTCCAGAGACAACACTTTAGAGAGAGATAGAGAAAAAAAAGGGGCTCCATTTCTGTCTACGATCTACGGAGATCGGGTGGTCGGATCTCGTCGGGCTAAGAGTTAAAGCTCATCTACTTGGCGAGGGCTACGCTTGGGCACAAAAATAAAGGAGTTTCGACGTAGTTCTAGATTTCGGATTTTCGAGAAGTTGAAAGTTTTTGCTTTGCCAACTGACTTCCTGTGAGTTTCTTCTACGCCAAGAGGTAGAGGTGGTTTCTTTGTACTCGGGTTATTTCGCTTCCAAAGCTACTTATACACGGGTTTCTTCAAATGTGAGAGGTCGTAGGATCATTCCCAAAATCTGGGGTGTTTGTGGACTGTTTTCTGCAGTTTAGGATTGTTTTTGCTGATCGCTTTGGTCCCGCGGATCGATAAATTGGGTTTCGTTTGTGTTCGCAGCCAAATGTTCAGCCCAAATAAAGTTTTTCCAGTGGATCAACTGTGATCATCAGAGGTGTCAGGGTCAGGAGGATGCTCATGACCGAGGTCCCAAATCAAGGATCTTTTCAGGTGTTATCGGGTTGCAGGAATAACATGCTGGTTGTGTGAAAAATCATGTTGATATATGCTTATTTGATGTATTAACATGGATTACATGATGGATGTATATTATGTGTAGAAAATATAATTATCCGTGATTCATTTAATGAAGGTATGTACTCCTATTGCATGTAACATGACCGGGCATGGAAATGCCATTCTCGCATTTGCATGGACGGCGATACCGCATAGTTTTCGAAAAAAAAGATCGTGGTCAGTTTATCATTTCGTGAATGAGTGGTGAGTTTGGTAATGGAACAACGCCCAAGAAAATGAGTCTGCAGAATCGTGATGGTGGCGAAAAGGAAAAATACGCGCGTGTCATGAGCAAGTCAGTAGATAAATTTCCAAACAGGAAAGACCCACCCATTCGCATGATCACCGCTGCGAAAGATCGTGAAAATATTGGAAAGGCGCGCGCGCCCCGCGTAGCGGTGAACCGAAAACTGCGGCTCACAAATGCATAAGCACATGGATTTGATCAATCAAATGAACATCGAGGTCATTCCAATGGGTTATGAGTTTTAAAAAACAAAATGCTTTTTGCTTTGGAGAAAATGGAACGTGACTTTCCCAAAACTGGTCCGCTGACTACCCGTCAACCTCGCTTAAAATCTATAATGCCTCATATCACAAGACGATACCCGAGTAAAAATGGCCTCGGGGCCCATAAACCAATACTACAAAATAAATATCACAACTATATCCCAATAGTCCAAGAGTTATACATTTCTCTTTAATACACATACATATTAAAATTCATAATTCACATATCCAAAACCATCGTGCCACAACCCGGATTTCTTCAAAATCGGTCTCAAGAAGAGCCATTTTCGAACACCCCTGTACTCTGAAAAATGTTCCTCGACAGTATGAAGCATCGCCCAAAGAAGGGAATCCTCACCCTAAATGGGCTACTCTCCACCTAAGTGCATATGGGCCGTTCCACTTAAACATTATCATTCATAAATACGTGATCCCACTAATGTCTAAATGTCCTGTTCTATGTCTCGAGTCCTCACCGACTCCCTCACACTCTGCCTGCTTATGTATGAGAAAAATATCATTTTCAAAACAAACTTGTTTTTGAAATTATATCATCAACTGCTCATGCAGAAAATATGGACTACCCTCCGAGTCGAATTACAGGAGCCTCCAAATAAATAATAATCTTATCCGAAGAGATCTGGCCCATCTCCCAACCCAATTCTCCTGGAAATCATCCCTGGTGAAATTCCTTTCGCAACCATGTTCGCTTTTTCAGAGTACCATGTCATGCACTAACACCTAATCTCTAGGTTACCCAACAGCATATGAAAATGCATTATGCCATTTGCAAAACCATTTATACAATATATATACTAATATATTAATTATGCAACATTCTCAGCTCAATTCCATACCACATGTAATTCAACAATATGGATCAAACAATACCCCAAATTAGCTCACTGAGCAATTCAATTCCATTCCAATGGGCCTATACTACATCATATTCATATAATTGAGCAAATCATAATTTTATCTCCAATACCTATACACCAAAAACACAATTCATTATATAAATTATGATACAACACCCCAAATGAAATTTCTACATAAATACTGATCATTCAAATGGACTCCAAAAAATTCTCCGTACCACACTTCGGTTCTAAAGATTTGGGATTGCATCAAACGGCCCTCAATGGCCTTAAACTAACACAAGCATTTCATAAAACACTTAAAAACAAGGGGTAAAAACAAGTAGTGATAAAACCCCTACCTCACGTAGGTTTGTCTAAACCCAACTTTTGGTGTCCACGCAGAGCTCTCATCTCAGATCAATTTTGCCTCAGCTTCACTCTAAATCCGACTATCCGATTTTCTGTGTATCCGAGAAAAAGTTGGAGAAGAAATAATAATAATAAACTAAATATCTCCTCCCTTCTCATCACCGCCTTCTCCCAACGAAATGGTCTCGCCTTTATGATGATTTTTCCCTTTATTATTATTATTATATTATTATTATTATTATTATTATTATTATTATTATTATTATTATATTATTATTTATTATATTTTGACACATAACTTTATATTACCCTCTATTCGAGTCCGTTCCTCGTCTCGAAATTTTATTTTTTCGCCAATTCTTTTAAACGAACTAACTCAAGCTATTTTTCTTACTGATTTTTGTAAAAATCTCATTCCCTGGTTATTAGAGATTTGATATCTGTAAATTGTGAAATATTCCGACTATCTCGCACTCCAATAAAACTTTTTCTGTGAGGAGAGACCTGTGGTGATATCTCAATTTCTGTAGTGTAGAGACCCGGAGATATCCGACTTTCGTATGGGGTGGGCAGACTCGGGAGACAAGCCCCAAATTTCGCTATGCTATAAGAGACCAGTGGAGAAATCAAATTTGCAGGGTGTAAGAGACCGGAGAAACCAAATGTGTGGATATAAGAGGCTCAAGTGTAGGCCTGAAGTTTACGTTCGAGATATCAAAACACACCTGACATGATTATCACCAGACTTTATCATGATGAGTCTGGGAGAGACTCGAGATGAAAACACACGAACATGAAGCTAGTCACCCAGACTGAGTCATGATGAGTCAGAGACTGCATGAAAACACGGTCAGTTATCACAAAAAGACTTCTTGTATTGGTTTATGACGAGAGTGACCAAGATTCGATACCCATTGAAGCCTATCATGATAGAACCACCGCGCCTGTGGATGGATGTCACGCAGATACGGATTGTGTTTACTGGCCCATCGGGATCGCCGTTGATTGTGACCTTGAAGTCAGCGCTACACACCGCGTAGATTGTGTATTACATATGCACGTGGTTGGATGTGGGGGAGAAAAGAATTTCAGACGAAATTCTTTATGGGGGGGAGAATGGACCCCAAAAACCATTTTCTACGGTGGATAAAATGGTAATTTCGTCAAAACTGGAATTTTCAGATCTCGGGACGATTAAACTGACTTCACCATTGAATCGCCTCACAAATCTAGCTACCAATGGCCGAATTTCCTGGGTAGTCGGAATTTCACGTTTTTCGAGGCACGTAGAGGAGTGCGGGACACTTGGCACTTTATGAGTGGCCTAAGAGGCGACACGTGTCAAGGTATGGGCAAGTCAAACATGAGCTCAAGTGTGGGCCATAGGTGACACATGGCATGATGCCATTAGAGGGAACTCATAAAGGTCGGATAAAAGGATATGTGTAATCCTCTCAACCAATAGAAATTCGACGTGTGGTACTGAGAGATCTTTCCTCATTCCACCTCGACCTCAATCCTGTCAGAGGAGCAAACATAATCAAACTGCAGCAGAGATAGAGGTAAGAGAGGGTTTTAGAGAGAGAGGCTCCACCTCTCTAAGTTTCCCATCGATCTGACCTGTCGTAGCGGAGCAAGAGGGAGAGCTGATCCTCACAAAGAGAGTTTCTCACAAGATCTAAGATTTGGGAGTTTCACAAACCCGTAAAGGCGGTAGGGTTTTTCTCCTACTTTCTTTACTTTCGCTTAAGGGCTATGTAATGGACGAGGATTTGTTGTTCGATGGTCATGGATTTCTGGCCCAAAGATTTGGACCAAGTGAATAAACTGAATGGTTTGATAGTCCACTCGACCGCTTCACAAGTGGATCAGATGCCATGTTATTGCCATGAGTAAATAACATGCCGATTGTGATTTTGTGGGATGTCCTGGGGATGAACTGGCCGGACAGCCTTTGCACTCTATGCAGCTAATCTATATATAAGTAAATCAATAAAGATGATTTGGTGAATTAATTTTGTTAAATACATGCAAGGAGTGATATATTGTTGTTGAATGTTTGTCAGGCTACTGCATTGCACTTAGGTGGGAAGTTAACTAAGTAGGGAAATTCCAATTACCAGTGCTCACCTGTCGAGGAATATATTTTTCGTGCAATCGAAGACGACTTGGGGATGGACGATCCCGTGGGACCTTAGAGGTTAAGAAACTAGCCAAGATGGCCTTATCTTACTTTTCTAGTACCAAGGCAAGAGACCCTTTTTTTTGTATAAATTGTAAACAAATCTGTAATTAAATCATTTCAGAGCAAAATATACATTTTATGAGAGATGTAGCCTAAGTGGCCATATTTGCATGTATGGGTCTCATAACATGAGACATGTAGATTTTCGCTGTCAGACGGTGGGGTCACTCGACACCCCTGCCTGGGGCGCCACTGTGTCATTGAGTGAAACACCACGACAAAGCTACACTTGGCATTTTCATGCAGAGTCATAGAGGACCTATTACGGGATAGTGGTGAGCCACCATCCATGCCATGTAGACATTTGGAGTAGGAATGTGCATTTTTTTTACTCGAATGTGTGTGTGTTTGCAAAGCAGACAGCACTTAGGAGGCCCTTTGTAGAGAATTCCTTATCAAATACACTCACATAAAACATTTTCAAGTGCTGGAGATACACTCGGGTTAGTGGACACATCTGGAGGTCTTAGTCAGAAGGCCGATTGGCTTTGTTATGTAATTGTGAAATTTTGGATATTTTATCCAGCTTTTATACATAAATGAGAAGTTTTGAATAAAACTATTTTAATTGCCCATTATCAGGTTGGAAAGTTTTCCCATATTTTATACTGGCTATATAATATGTATAGAGGCAGTAGTGTTGAATTAAATGCATTGGGAGAGGTCGGAGGTGCAGGAAACGCCAAGAACAAAGCCATCAAGATGCCTGGGCTCTTACAAGGGATTCTTGATAGCGACAGAGGTACGAAATGCCAAGACAAAGCTCACGCCAGTCTTGATAGGATCTCGGGTCGCGATGCAGTTCTCACCGGGTTCTGCGGCCCGTGACCGCCCCGTACCAGCAACCAATTGACGAGTGAACTAACGCCACAAAGATAATCCTACAAGGGCTACTCCCACCAGGGTGCAGTTACCATGCAAATGATCATTTTATAAAGTCAAACCAAAACCAACTGCGATACATGCTATCCTATCATGGAAAAAATCTACATGCATGTATGAGACGCACACTTACACGCCTGGGCAACGTCAACTCTCCGACCCACCACCCACACGCAAGTGCCACCGAAAATCAATAATGAAGCCGCCTTAATTCTATCCACAACCCGTAGTCTATGCGATATTTATTTAACGCCGTGTCTTTTCAAAGGCAACAAAACTTTTCGGTCTCAATTGGTCTCTACAACCCTCCGACATTTTTCGGGCTTTACCTGGTGGATAGGTCGCTTCAACCAGTTTTCGTGTTTTTCACCTCGAGGAGGGGTATTTATCCCCTACTTGCTACACCGACACGCTTTCATTTCTTTCCATTTTCGTTTAACACTTGTGTATCCCAATCGACTTCATTCCACCTCCTGCTTCCACACGGCCCAACACCAAATGCAAGGCAAATCAAGACTCATGCACCACTCTCGCACGGTTACCTGACACCAATGCACGTACGGTGCCACTCGCACTTCAAACCCATGACCACTGTGGCGAAGACCTCACATGGATATTCTACACCGTATACCATGTGCTTGAGTATACCATGCCCACGCAACAAATAACATTTCATATATTTAGCATACATGCACATGTTAAGATATTCCACATATTCAAATTAGTACATCACATAAGCATGCACTATATTTTTATCATTCATTATTCATGTCAATATATCATTCAAGTATGTATTAACATAATCTAACCATTATTTAGTAGTGCCTTAATTCATATTCCCATTTGTACATAGTAATGTCACTATACAACCCAATGCATATAATATTTCATCTTTATCACACATATATCATAATTTCACATATTCAACATGTTATTCAATTCGGCGGCAATAAACATTAGCCATTCGAATTATAAATTCGCAATGTCGCCTCTAAATAACTGACTTAGTCTCAAAGTCGCTTGTAAATACCACAAACATCCAATACGCACTCCCAACTCGTGCCATGCGCCCTGGGCATTTCGCAAATTGGTTCGAAAACAAAGTTCCGAAACCAGAATCCGACCATTCCTCAACCCGCCCGTGACTCCGTACCCCCAATTTTCAGCCTATTCGCTATGAACTTTATTTTATTAAATTTTGTACTCAACGAGCTCAGAGTCCAAGAACGCGAATCGGAGTTCAGATGAGAAAGTTATGGCCGTCCAAAGTTGACGCGGTCGATTCACAAGGGTGTGCGGAAATTTGGCACACCCCCGTTTGCCATGTTGCTCGGGATTTTGCCATCCCAAAACACGTTGTCTGGTTCCTGACAGTCCCGGAACCCCGAGAACTGGTATTCGACCATCACAATCATAAACAAACCACACAACATCCAAATTCATTCTAAAACCATTTTAAATCAGAGGCCATACACGGCCCTCAGGCGCAAAATAACCGAGTAGGAGGAACCTACCCCAGCGCAAGCTCCTGGTTCCTTTTGTCATCCGGTCCCGCCACCGCGCAACACTCCTTCTTTTCCTCTTCTTTTCCTTTCTTCCTCCCCTTCTTCTTCTCTTTCTTATTTCCTTTCCTCCATTTTCTCCTTTCTCCTTTCCTTTCCCTCCCTTCTCTTCCTTTCCTCCCTTCCTTTCCCTTCCTCCTCCTTCTCCTTTGCCGCTCTCACGGACTCGCTTTCTGTCGCCCCATCCACAAACCGATTTTGAGACCCCTTATATAAAGCCAGCAGCATGCATTGGTGACACATGGCATGCCATGTGTCACACACATGCATTCCTTTGCCATGTATTGTGACACATGGCTTGCCATGTGTCACTCACATGGCTTGCCATGTGTCACCCACATGGTTTTCCATGTGTCATCCACATGGCTAGCCATGTGTCGCCCGACACAATTTTCTAAATACGTGAAATTCCGACTATCTCGAAATTCAACGAAATTCTACTAGGTAGCTAGATTTCGTGAGACGATTCCAACGGTGCAATCCTTTTCTCCATCCGAGATCTAGAAAAATCCCAACTTTTCTTTGACTATTCCCCAGAACCACCGCTTTTGCCCTTATTTTTATCCTCTAAAATTTTAAATTTAAAATTTTCTTACGGGTTTTACAATTCTTTCTCAAGCAATAACAATCTACCCTTGGAAAAGGTTCTAATGTATATCTACCTCAAACCGTCATAACCAAGGATGCATTAAGTAATTGAAATCCATAAAGCCACATGTAACCCACAAATATCTCTATTATATGGTGAAACATACATTCCATTCATGGTCTAACCTAATTATTGTTTCTCAACCTCAAATTAGGTCACAGATCATGTTAATGGTGATCAATCATCAACAAGCATTAGGAATTGAATAGAACATTCAATATATAAGAAAATCCAAACATCAAAGATTACAAATCAAAGCTAAACACCATAGTTCATTATTTAGCCTGCATCAAAACCCTAGAAAATAGATTAGTTCACTATGAAAGAAAATGAGAAAACAAGAAATAGGAGAAGAGAATAGATGAAACCTACTTCTTCAAATCTCCTCCTTCTTCTTCTTCAAGGCCAAAATCAAGCTCTCCAAGGGAGATTCACTCAAGTGTTTCCCACCCAAAGGATCTTCTCCTTGTCCCTAAGAGAAACTCCCGCCAAATTCCCTCGCCTCCTCATTCTCCGTAAAAAAAAAACTCCCTTCAAATGCCCTAATTTCTTTTTATCACAACCCCGAGAGCAAACTAACGGGCTCTTCACACTCGGGGCCCCGACATCCTCATTGTGACGTGGCAAATCGATTAATTACGACTCTGAGAAATGGGGAGCTATCTGACCCTTATAATCATATCCATGCTACAACGTGAAAATCATACAAAGTGAAAAATCATGCAAGCTACAACGTGAAACTCAATTCCTACAAATAAGGAAAACTCAAGCTAACTTAAAACTCACGCTACAACGTGAGAAATATCACCAGCTTGCTATGTTTTTCCTCCTCCGCTTCCCAATGCCATAACTTTTTCGGCCCGTACTCCAAACTGAGAAATCTTGGTGTGTACCAGTTTAGAGGAGTGTAGAATATGACATATGTCCGCACAACACTTTAGAGAGAGAGAGAGTAGAGAGAGAAAAATAAAGGTGTCTCCGTTTCTCTCACGATCTACTAGAGATCGGGTGGCTCACATCGTCGCCAAGAGTTAAAGCCCATCTACTGGTGAGGGCCAATACGCAAAGACAAAAATAAAGCTATTTGACGCTGCTCCAAATTCGATTTTCGAAGTTGAAAGTTTCGGGTTTAGAAGTGTCAAGTGGACATCCTGCAGCTTCTTCTACGCCTCAAGAGGTGGGTTTTCAGACTCTGGGTTATTTTCTTAGCCTAAAGTCCATTCAATGGCATGGGTTTCGGGGCCAAGGAGGTCGTATGTGATCATTCCCAAAATTTCGGACTAAATGTCGGGTGTTGTGATTGTTTTTCGGTAGTTTAGATTGTTTCAAGGATTAGTTTTGGTCCTTTGACCGATGTCTGGGTTTCGCTGCGGTGTTTCAGCGTTTAGGGTCAAGGCCCAACTTGGAAATGGTAGTGGATCAACCAGATCGGTTCGCTGTGAGGTGTCAGTCAGAGGATGCTCACACTGAGGTCCTAAATCAAGGATCTTTGCGGTGTTATTGCTCGTGTGAATAACATGCCGACAGGTGAAAATCATGTCGATATATGCTTATTCGATGTATTAATGGATTACATGAGCACGATACATGTAGAAAAATATAATTATCCGTGATCTATTACGCCTATGTAGCTCTCATTACGATGTAACATGAATTAGCAAGGAAATGCCATTATGTGCATTTCATATGCAATTCGGGATAATGTATAGCTTTCTGGGTGTGTGCAAGATTTGCGGGTCATTTATCATTCTTGGTGAATGAGTGAGCTTGGTAATGAACAACGTCCAAGAAAATGAGTCTCACAATTGCATAGCATGAAAAGGAAAAATACGTGTGTCATGAGAAAGTCAAGTGTGATACCCCCTGGGGTGAAAGACTCAATTCATTCGTGTTAGACATGATCACCTACAAAGGGAAAGATTGTAAAATGTTGAAAGGCACGCCGTCCTGCAAGCAAGGTGAAACCTGGAAACTGCGGGCCCACAAATGGCATAAGCACACGGGATTTGATCAAATCAATGAACATCGAGGTTTGTCCAACGGATTACGAAGCTAAAACAAAAAATAAGTTTTGGGAGAAAATAGTCTTTAAGGAAACACTAATGACAGGTTTTCACACTTGGCATTTCAGATGTGCGAGAGTTTCAGAGACTCGGGATACGATAGTATCAAAGTCTCATCCATGCCATGTATATTTTAGTAGAATGTGCATTATTTTACTGAATGTGTGTGTCATTATCAGATGTACTTCGTGAGGAGTAGCCCTTGTAGGAGAATTCCTCTATCAAGTAATGCTCACCCCGGTCGTGGGGCAAACATTTTCTGCTACCGGAGATACACTCCGGCCGGACATCCGAGGTCTTAGTTGTGAAGTGAAGGCCGCATTTTGGCTTTTATAATTCGTAAAATTTTGATATTATCCGCTTTGTATACGTAAATGAGAAGTTTTGGAAATAAAAACTTATTTTGACTCGCTCAATATTGTGTTGAAAGTTTTCCCACATTTTATACCGCTATATAATATGGGGAGGCAAAGAGGTGTCAATTAAATGCGCAGGAGAGGTCAGAGCGCAGGAAACGCCAAGAACAAAGCATCGTGATTAAGCTGCGATAAGGGATTCTTGATCGCAACTGAGTGTAGGAAATGCCAAGACAGCTATTACGCTTTTGCCGCGATAGATTTCCGTCGCGACAGTTCTTGTCTGTTCCTTCAGGTCGCGACAGAAATTCTTGTGGTCGTGAAAGGAAATTCATGTGTTCGACATGGTTCTAGGATTTTAAGTTATAGGAACCGGCTACAACATGGATTTCATAGATAGTGGGTTTTAGTTCTCTCGTCAGACAATACGACCGACGATCACGACGCAGAGGTCAAAGTTATGAAGGAGGCTCGTTAAGGCCAAGAGATTTCGTGTCGCATGTAAAATCAGAAGGTCGCGACAGGATTTCACGGAGTTGTGTCACGACAGGGTATTTTATGTTAGAAGTGTGACCTAGACCAAAGGATTTATGTTATGACAGAGCTTTATGTTGCAAATGTGGTTAATTAAGGCTCAAGAATTATGCTCACGATAGAGCATTTTATGTCGCGACGGAGTTTTGGCCAAGATAGAGATTTGTGTCGTGACAAGATTTTTTCTTTGTTCCACGTAAGGATTGTCAAGACTTAAGAGTTCTAAGGTTGCGAAGGCTAGTTTTTAAGGCGTTACACAGTGGGTTGGTCGTTGTAGGAAGGCCTATCGTCGCGACTAATAAAGCTTGGTCATGGGAGAAGTGTTCCCATGTCACGACTTTATATTCTAGGTCGCTGACCGAAGCTCTCGGGCCTTCGACATGGAGGTCGCGGTCGCCACACGGGCATAGCCGGGTCGCGGATGCAGTCGCGCGACAAGGCCTCCAGCGCCAGCGGGCGATAGTTTTGGGTGCGCATTACGACAGCGGCATCGCGCGCGACTTAAGAGATTGTTACTGGCATATTTTTACAACGCCGCGACCATTGTGGTCGCGGCACGCCGGATGTAAGAATTATGTCACGACAAACTCGACAGCTGACAAAAAAGACCGATTTCGCGCCACATCGCCGCTATCGTCACCTTTGTTTTCTCTTATAACACCTAGCCCTAATCCTAATTTTCGATTCATTGTACTGTGGTTTTATAATTTTGATTTCAATGTTTTCGATTTAATTTTCGTTGTCGAGAAAATAAAGAAGGGGAATATCATTCATTGAAGAGAAGAGTCCCTGGTTTACTTCATCTTCTTTGTTTTCTTTTCTTGCTACCAAAACGAGTTTAATGTCCGTCTTGCCTCGTGTCGGATTTTATAGGATCTTCATGTTGGATTTGAAACCAGTGCTTTTCAAATTTGGATCTGATTTGATTCGGGGTATGTGAGCTACATATGGAACTGCAAAGAGCGAGCCAAGGTGAAACAGTTCTTCTATACTTAATAGGCATTTTCGGCATTAAGAACACAAATTTAAAATTATACCCTTGTGGTTTTGGTTACTTCATGTCTATTTGATTCATTTCATTATTCAAAATCCAATTTTCTAAATCTTTTTTTTAAATCAATATCTAGTTCTCTAATCCCTTATTATCGCATATTTGCATTGTAATATTATATTTTTTGTTTGTTTCTCTTTATCTTTAGATATTGATCTTTAATTTTATTAAGGATAAAAGAAGTACAAATAATGATAAATAATTACCACCTATAAAGAGTGCTATATCTTTGGTTTGAATGTTTATCTATATTTGGTTTTGTAATATGCTCAGGTTTTTGTTCTCATACTATACGGGCCATAGTATGAATAATAAATGAGTGCTTCAAAGAATGTCATGGTTACTTTAAAGAATGGAAAATTACAGTTTATGATACTCTTACAATGGAGCTAAAAAGTAGTTTTTATATTAATCGCTATAAAAAGTATAGTTTTATATAAATGTAAAATCTTTTTGTGCATTGATATACCATTTCCTATAAGGCTACATTATCGTTTCATTTTTAATTTCTGCTTCATTTTCCTTTATGCTGCAAAGTTAATCTAATTCAAAATTATTAATATTTAAAACAAAACTTCTTTTTAATTATTTAATATCTCGAAACTTCATCTATGATATAATGTGTAAGTTTCCTAATACTTGCAAGAAGGATCACTTCTGCTTATATGGGAGATAAATAAATGTTTTTACTATTTAAATTAAAATCAAGTGGGGTCCTTGGGATCATGAGCAAATACTTGAAACTTTAAATCAATTCACAATTTTATATAACTCAGTTTTATCAGAGTATTAATGAAATTCTTATAGATTAATTTGCCGAAATCAAGCAATGTGATTAAGAGCACGGATGCTACGACTTATATATATGATTTCTTTTAAATACATGCCAATATATTGTTTTACTTTATTTAGAAAATTAAAGTATGACGAGTTCAATTTATTGAAGATCTATAAACTATATATATTAGCAAGATACCCTTATTAAGTGGCATGATCATTAAAATATTTAGTCTAAGGTTCCTGGTTAGCTTGATTACTAATTTTATTTTCATTATTCTTTTTTCTCGGCTTGCGACTGCTAAGATTTCTACCTTTTTTTTTTTTTTACAAGATGATTGCCCTCATTTAGGTAATGACATATTGTTTTTCCTGATATGAAGTTTCTATCTTTTAATCATGTTCTTCAAATGCACGGATTGCCGTGCGTGGTGGTAAGAAGGTGGGTGACCAGTGGAATATGTAAAATAAAAGTTTTACCTTTATTTTCAGGTTAGGTATTGACTTGAAGATGTAATTTATTTCCTTTATTTTCATTTTGTCTCAAGAAAATGAATGAACGCTGGAACTTTTGTTGCTTGCAAATTATCGATCAAATGTGAAATATCTGTATTGAAGAGAACGTCCAGGAAATAGCGGTATTGAATTATTTTTATCAAGAGGTGACAGATTCACCGGTGCCATTACCATTATTCTTCTTGGTAATAATATTTATTTTGTTTTAGTTCTCTTGTCTTTATTAATTGATAACCCATATTTTTTTGGAGATTTTTTTCAAATATGCATCTTATTACCTCCTTGCTAAGGAGATGAACAAAGACATCAATTAAAAAAAAAGGCATTAACAAGGACAAATAAAGACCACTCATTGGACTTGCCATGTCAATTAATTATGTGATTTGACCTTTCAACTTTTAAATTACTAACAATCCATGATTAAGTGATTATGAATCTATGATTGATTCATTGATTATGATTGGATAATGGAATCTAAACATTCCATTCAACATACACAGCTGGCCTTATTACTAGGTGTTATTACTTAATTATCATTCCCATGCCGTACTATCCTAGTTTTTTTTGCCTGAGTATAATTAATTTAACCCACATATATGTTGAGTTTGTTTCTTTTTATGTATATAAATAAATAAAACCATAAATTTTTTTTTTATTTGGATGTAAAAATTTTAATATTTATACATGATATTCTCATTGTTGTATATAAAATGTTTATCCTAACTAGTTTTGTTGGATGTTTTGAGATGAGATAATTAAAAATTGCACCAGATAATGAAAACAAGAGGCCTGGAGATGGGTCATTTCGTTTGTAGAATATTTTTAATTACAACTAATCATTGTGATATATAAACAGGAAGAGAAAGTGAGATGTCTACTTAAAAGTTCCTATATATATAACAAAATGATTTTGGTTTTTTTTAACTTTTAATGCTCCATTATCAGTTCTAGGGGCATCATAAGTCCATTCTAAGAATCTCAATTCCTTAGGGAAAAACATTGTGAAAAGGAGTTCGCCAGTTTCCAATTATCCATCGTAAGTGACTAGTAGTTTCAATGGGGGTGTCAATTGACAATAGCAAAAGTGTGGGACTTGGGTACAAATCATGAGTTTGGATATCAAAATATATTTCTTTTAAAAATTAAAAGTACATGTTTCAAAATAATCATTTAACTAGTCTTAAAATCGTGCATCACACTGCGGTTTTGTTGATTTCAAAACTAATGCTTCATTGATTGTGATTTTGGGCTGTTGTAATTTTTTAAAACTAATTGGTGGAAAGTGGGTTTTCAAGATTAGTATGATTTTATTATTTTGAACATTAGATATTGTTATTATTATATATATATATATATATATGTATATATATATATATATATATATATATATATATATATATATATATATAGGTGTATATATATATATATTTTAAATAAGATAATTTTGGGATCACTCTATCTATAAAGATATTTTTGTTTTCAAAAATTGTTTGAGTGGGAGCTCGTCCCTTTTCGAAAAATGCAGAAAAATTGCAAAGCGTTAGTAGAAAAGAAAATGGGTTTGGGTTAAATGACTCTGTTTTAATGATGCCGCATAGGAGATGTTCAAATTTTTATTTTTTAATCTAAATCAGAAGTCGTGGTTATCACCTCATTTTAAAATAAATCTGTAGTTTGGAACAATGACTTTAGTACAAACATAAAATCGGAGTGGCAATTGTGGTTTTAATACAAAAATAAAACCTGGCAACTTACGTTGAACATGTGTTGATAAAAAATATTAAAACTATTTTTCTTTTCAGAACTAAAGCTATTTTGACAAAAAAAAAACTTAAAGAAAATGTAATTAAAAGGCGAAAGTAGTACTTTAATATGGGAATCATGAGCTCTATTTCATTTCAAAAAAAACATCCATCATTTTGCCAAAACTAGGACAGACAATTAACCACAAAGGACTTAATAGGTAAGTGGCGGTCTTTTTCAAATCTGGCCAGATTTAGTGCAAAAGTTGAATGAGTGAAAGGTTGGAGTTTTGGTAATATTTAGTTTATTTTTTTTTTAAATTACTAAAATGGTTTGAAAATGAAAATAATACTCAAGCTAGTGTATGAAAAGTAATGTCGTAGTCAATAATTGTGACATTGGTTTAAAAAAATTTCAAAACATTTGTAATGATGCAAAGAAGAATACGACATTGAATTTTTTTAAAAAAAAACTAATACCATAGTCGCAACAAGGTGATAACTTTAATAATCTTTTCAATGTCATGAAGAATTGGCTACGACATTATCAGGCATGCAAAGAGTTATATTTTTAAAAAAGAGAATTAATTTCATTCATTCAAACTACTAATATATTAATATAAACATATAATCAAAATAGTTAAAAACCATAAAAAATGAAACACCATTCAAATTTCATAAGATAATGAATCGCTCAAGTATACATTTGATAGTCGGTTTCAAACCTACATATTTGATTGTTGAGCCTACACATTAAATATTGTTATTGTGACTATAATACTTATGACTCCAAGTTCCAGGAGTGATATTATCGATCATTAATTTGATTTTTGTTCGATCGAATATACTTTGTTCGGCCGGAATCGCTGTGAAACACAAACACCGCACTACCCCAAAACTGGGACAAGACAACACAAATCATCCGTGACTATAATGTCGCCCAACCACGCGACAATTAAGGTGACAACGATCACACGACACCAAGACGACAAAATAAAATTCGTACTCAAAAGGTTTTACTAAATCACAAAAAAATAAAAATAAAAACCTAGATATATATATGTATTAAATAACTATTTTATTGAGAAAGAAAAAGATCGAAAGAGGCATAGAGAGGTGATTTTTCAAAATTTTCAATGCCGTAATTATATTATAATTGTTTACAAAATAATTTATTTATGGCCAAGACTCACTTCGAGTAATCGCTATGGATCATGAGCCAAAAAGTAAGGATCTTATTTGATTTTTACTTTAATTTTTTATGTGTCTTCCAATCTTGGGAATTATGCAAATTGTGCAAACATCTCACTTCACGGAATGAGAAGTACGGTGTGAAGCCCCAAATCGGGGTCCGTTGATCACCCACAACCCGCTTAATATAAGTGGATATCGCGTTACCCGACTATCTTCGTAAAATCGGGCGGAGTCTCCTTGCAATGGAGCTCTACCCGCCAATCAACGCCGCATGAAACCCAACAGCCCAATATAATCACACAATACAAATATGGATAAAAACGCATTCTGGGCCCATACTACAATATCCATAAAAACATATCAACTATAACCCATAGTTCTAAGAGTTAGTAAATTACTTTTATACAACATATATCAAAATTAGAGAATTCTAATACATGTGGAAAAATCATCAAAGCCACACCCGGCTTTCTTCAAAACTTAGCCTTCTGGGGGATCGAGTCATCCCTCGCACGCTCCCGCACTGCAAATGTAGAGAGGGGTCCCACGACTCGGTGAGCTAAAGCTCAGAGAGGACCACCGGCGTCACCACCACCAAGTGCGGTAATGTTCCAGTAAACACATTCAAGCAAATGCATGATCCTACTTGAATGTCAATACGACTAACTCGTGAGATCCCGAATCCTCACGATTTCCTGCCCTAAGCCTCGTATGAGAATATTAGTTTTAATAGTGACAACCCAATGTGTATAGATTAATCGCCGCCCGATCACTCATATTATTTGTCGGGTGGATTCATCTGATGAATAACGACTGGTCGCCCACGATTGATATTTTTGTCTGTGGACTACCCTCCGATAATTAATGTTTTAGACTACCCTCCGAACCATTTTCTCTAGACTGTCCCTGCATGCACTAACCCCATAGTCCTAGGATGTTCCAGTGCATATGGAATGCATGTGTGCCAATTCAATACAAATTAACATATGCAAATATAACACGAATATATTCACATAAAAATTAAATCACACAAACATGTTACAGAATTATCATTTCAAACACCAAAATTAGCTCACTGGCTAATGTTCAACCAAGCAATTCGATTCGAATTACTTAACCAAGATATATTTTCACGAAAAATACATTTCGTGTCACTATTCCTGTGGAACAAGAAACCCTAGGTTTACTTGCCCAACACTCACATAAATCATCTGGCTCACCTTGCGGAACTCAGCGCATTTCACTACTACCCGCCCAAATCCAATCAATGATTAACACCAAAACACCTCCACTTCACACTAACATCAGCCGTGGAGCTTACTCTAGCCGTCCATTTTGTTTCAAAATTTTACATTAATTCGGTCCCAAGGTTTGGGACTGATCAAACGGCCCCTCACGACCTCATTTGACTCAAACATCGACAAAACACTTAAAATAGGAATAAAACTCAAGTAGGGAGAAAATCCTACCTCGGGTTGTCAAAACTGAACTGAGTCCACACGTAGCCTGCCCATGCGTAGAACGCTTTCACCCAAGACCCGACTACGTGAGCCCCGCGACATTCTGTAGAGAAGCACCCTCTCTCTCTAGAAAGCTCTCAAAAATGGAAGCTACTGGATCCCAAAAATGACCCCCACGTTTTTCTTCTGGATCACTATTTTGTCCTTTAGTGACTTAAAATCAAATCCCATAATGACCATTACGTCCCTCTTTTACCAGAATTGATATTCGGCACCATCTCGGCCGTCCATTTTCATCATTTCTCTACTCATACCACTTATGGCGGCATGAGCATCATAAGCAGGAGCATGACTTTCAATGATCAAATTATTTATCAGACCAAACGCTGCTGGGTTCCTCGAAAACGGCCTATCCGACTGTTTCGGAATATTAAGAAATTTTATGTGCTAGCTAGATTTTGCAGACTATCTCCACACCTGCAGACAATCCGCTTTGTCATCCAAGTGCCTGCATACCTGATTTTTAACCGAAATAACAATTTTGTAATCAAAATTACGATTTTGCCCTTTTTCCAGAAATTGGAATTTCTCGGGTCTTACACGGTGGTCTCCAAATTCAGATACAAAGAGAGGAAAAAAGAATTGATGATTCATTGATTCTCTTGTACAGCCATGCCACAATTCATAAATACCTCTCACTTTCTACAAATGGTCCCCCAAAGATAGCATGCACTCTCTTGCCCTAGAAGTCGGGCTGAATTTGATGTAATCCCCCAAGTGGCTTCCTCTCATGTTTACGTTGCTGACTGGTATCATGTCCTCATCGCCGATGGTTTTGTCCAAATATGAAATATGTATAATAATCACCAAACATGTAGGTGAGAAGGTTGGAGTATCTCCTAACTTAATCAGAGGTCTCGACTTCAAGCTTTGGGAATACAGTTGTGTTTTGTAGTAGAACTTTATCATCCTTGTGGTCCATCCCGACTCAAATGAGAATTAGTTTAGGTATGGTATGACTTATGGTTTACATTCCGTGTGTGCACGGACTCTTTTAGGATGACCAAAAATAAAATTGAAATATATATAACAAAGAAACACAAATAAAAATGTAACATCACTAAAAGGAAGATATAACACGACTCACTAAGAGGGCGTTTTTACTTAATTCGAATAAACTTTTATTTAGTCAATGCTAAAATGTAAGACTTAATTAATAGTATTAAGTATTAAATAATTATTTCTTAATATTGGGTATTTCATTAAATATTAAGTCGCTTGTTTTTTATATGCTTAAAATCACATCTTAAAATATATATTAAAATAATAATTTAAGTGAGTAATTGTTTGTGCTTAATCATTTTCTATGTTTTTTTCTTAAAGAATAGACTCATAATGGACAAAATGTCCTTTGCCATTTTATGTATTTACATATATCTTTGAAAACAAAGGATTATTTTTACAAGAAAACAATGAGGGTATTTCGTCAAAATGAGGTAAAAAATTAATGAATGATTAGATTTGCAAAATTTATTTTTCAAAAGGTCTATTCATCAAATCATCTTTATTATTATGATAAAATTTAAAAAATATTATGATAAATAATTTATTATAATTTATAAAATTAAAATTTATTTATTTATTTTATATAATTAAAATAGTATATATAAAATTAATAATTTAAAAATATTGATGAAACAAATTAAAATATTTTTGTTTTAAAATATTTTAAAAATATAATATGGATTTTAAAATTTGTAGCGATTCTAAAGTATGACTTTTCTGAATAAAAATAGTCAAATATTTTGACATTTTCTATTTTAAATGTTTTTTCAAAAATTCAAAAATAAGTTTTACAAAAATGTAAACAACAAACATCTAAAGTAGATATAAATTGTAATATTTTCACGTAAAACCTATGGGAGGTGTCACCAATCTAGGTATGAAAATTTTAAACAATAAATACATGATCACCCCATGAAAAGAGTAACTCTAGTCCAAGGGAAAGATGGATGGATCCATTTGAGAAATGGTGAATCTCACACAGGTAAAACTGAGATTTTGACCAAAGAGACTACAAACAAGATATACGAATCTATTTATACTTTGTCATGCAAAGGCATTTCTCTTGTAATTCCAAATGTCTAAATACAATGAGTTAATATGAATTCATCCTTTTTCTTGTTCATTTCTATTTTCCATGATCATGGGTCCTAATCACATGAATAAAAAAACTAATCCAGAACAGTAGAAGGTTCTTGGAATAATTAACCCTGGGTTAAAATTTTGCCTATATAAGAGTTACCCTGAATAATTAATCCAGATCATGGGTCCTCTTTCTCTCCTTCTTTCTCCCTCTCTCTGAGTCTCTCTCAAACAATATCATGTTGTCTAGTAAAGCGATGCTTGATGGACATGGGGAAGAGTCTCCATACTTCCAAGGATGGAAAGAGTATGAGAAGAACCCATATGATGACGTTCAAAATCCAACTGGAATCATCCAGATGGGTCTATCCGAGAACCAAGTGAGCAACATTTACCTTTTTATCATTGTCCAGAAAATGTATGAAGTATGAAGTCTGTTTCATATGCGCTGTAAGCTAATTCGTAACTTCTGTTGCAGCTCTCTTTAGACCTTCTAAGGACATGGTTAGAAAATAACCAGGATGCAACTAGGTTGACCAACAACGGGGAATCCGTGTTTCGGGACCTGGCTCTCTTCCAAGATTATCACGGTTTACCAGCTTTCAAGAATGTAATTTACTAAACTGGTTAAACTACAATCAATCTCATGATAGTTGCAATAACATACATACCTTTAGCCCTTGTATTAACTGAAAATCAGTCATGCCTAAACTTGGCTTGAGTAATATTAGTAACGTATTGCAGGTGTTGGCGGAGTTCATAGCAGAAATAAGGGGAAACAAAGTAAGTCTTGATCCCAGAAAGCTTGTTCTGATGGCTGGGGCTACCTAGGCTAGTGAGACGTTAATGTTTTGCATTGCTGAATATGGCGATGCTTTCCTGCTTCCCACGCCATACTACCCTGGGTAAGTCGATATATTTGGTGCATATTGTCTGTCCACTATATATTATATCATAACGTTACCTTTTAGAAAATCAAACATAATTATGTTTTGTATATATATATAATTTTTTTTTTGACATATATGATAAGGATCTTAAATGGAGAACAGGAGTTGAGCTCTACCTTTATACATTGTTGCTGAAATGATGCTTCAAAATTACAAAATTTGCACTAGAAGAAGTTTACAAGGAAGCTCAAAAACTGAGCTTTAATGTAAAAGGAGTGTTCATCACCAATCCTACAAATCTGTTAGGGACAACAATGAGCCATGTCGAGCTAGGCGAGCTCATCACTTTTGCCATGGTCAAGAAGATCCACTTAATTAGTGATGAAATCTTCTTTGGCACAGTGTTTGAAAATCCGAGTTTCATTAGCATAATCGAAGCAGTTATTAGTAGAAAACTTGAAAAAACCGACATTTGGAGTAGGGTACATCAAAGGCCTATCCAAGGATTTCGCATTCTCGATTTCGGGTTGGAAATGGGATTTATTCCAACAACTAAAGGGTGGTAGCAAATACCACATAAATGTCAAGCCACGCCTTATTTCAACAAACTCAAATATCTCCTATCCAAACTCCTTTCAGCAAAGAGCGCCAAGGAGAACTATTTAAAAGAGAAGAAAATAGTGAAAGAGGAAGGAGACATGATGGTTGCGGGGTCGGGACAAGGTGAATAAATAAGTTGTTTAGCGGTAACGCGGGTCTATTCTCGGTAGACCTGAGGAACCATTTGAGCTCAAATACGTTTACCGCAGAAATGGAGCTGTGGAAAAAGATTCTACATGAAGCTGGGTTGAACATCTCTCCAGGAGCTTCCTGCCATTGCACCGAACCAGGATGGTTCAGAATATGCTTCGCCAACATGTCCGAAGAAACCTTGGTTTCGGGATGGAGCTTACGAAGGCCTCTTCATAAGGCGAATGATTATGCATGTGACGATCACACGCCACCCACCAAGAATTGAATCCAAGAGGTTTCATCAGTCAGAGGCACGTGAACTCAAACAAAGCAAAGGTCACTCTCTCCGAGCTGGTTTTTTTTCACCGCTATAATCTCAGACAAATTTTGTAATGTACCTGACAAATGCCCGCCAATTTTGTAATGCACTGACACAAGTTCAAGCCCATCTCATCTCACATGTTCATTTTATGTCACAAAACAAAATAATTTTATATACATATATATATTATAGTCAAATAAAATATTTTGGTTTAAAAGAAAGTAAATAATAAAGTTAAATTTATTGTTATTATTAATGTCTGGCGGTGAACCTGAAAATACCAATTCTAATTTTTTGTTTTCTTTTGTTTTAAGGAATCTATCCGCATGCAAAATATGCCCTACCAATCCCATCCCGCTCTCATCCATAAATCTTATACCATTAAGTTAAATGCTCTAACGCTTTATTTTTAGTTATGAATTTTAAGCGAAATAATTTATTTATATTTTATTTTTCAAGGTTATGTTTATTTGAGAAATTTATATGAAAATAAAATACAATTAAATTCCTTATAATATAAAGTTTTACATTTTTTGCCTCTCAAATTATTTCCTAGGTCCATCATTGTTAATGTTAGTACAGTAAGCATAGTATTAATAGGTAGGTAGAACAAAAAAATAGTAGAGATCTAATAGAATAATGGAATTGTGGAACGAGGTGTGAAAAATTATATTATAAAATAAAATAAAGAAATGATGGAACAAAAAATAGTAGGGATACAATACAATAATGGAATTGTGGAATGAGGTGTGAAAAATATATATAATAAATAAAATAAAGAAATGACATGGCTTGGTCGGTTAAGTGGAGTAGAGAAAAAAAAAAAAACAAAACAAAAGAGAAAATAATGAAAAGAAACAGAGAGGATGGACATTTGCAGAGAAAAATGGGAAGAAGAAGAAGAAATCCTCTTCAAATTAAAGGTCATTGACCAAATCATCAAACTCTATCGGATCGATCTCAAATGTTGATATGGCATTTATACTCAATGATCAGCAAACCTCTCTTGCGTGTCGGATCTAAATTCAACGATCAAACTTTCTCACAAATCTAAGGTACGATTTGTACCTAAACATAATATTTAATTATTTTTATTGGAAAATAAATTAGAAATAATGGATGGAATTAATCCATAAATTACAGTACTTGTAGGGTGTTTTGATAAACTTATTATAATTTTTGTTGAATTTTTGGAAAACAGTTCAAATAATATAATTCATTAAATGACTACTAATGAAATTTGAAAATATATGTATGAAGAAATGATGAAAATTGTGGTGTTGTAGAGTTACCGAGTTACAGAATTTGAAAAAAAATAAAATAAAATCTTCAGTGAATAAATTATTTTCATTCATTCTTTCAAAGTTATTTTAATTATTTCAACTCATCAATATAGAAATTAAATAATTTTGTTTAATAAGTTTCTGAACTCAGATCAAGGTGGGCACCTTTACCCTTTGTATACTCTCATGTATACGCTTTGAGCTGCCTTCTTCTGGCTCCATTTTTTTAATGACATTTCATTTTTACCTATAAAAAAGAAAAAAAAAACTTTATTTTGCTGATAATCTCATTGATCACCAACTTCTGGCTGACTATGAAAGATTGATTGGCTAACACTTTGCCACTTAAGGTTGCCCAGGCCTACACAAATTTCACATTTGTAAGCCCACAAGCAAGTTGTATATTAAGAAAAGAGAAAGAGGGGTGAGGGGTGGGGAAGATGGGGAGATTAAGAGTTCAATTCTTTCTTATTTTGCCTTTTGGATTCATTTAAAAAAAAAAAGAAAGGTATTTCGTGGGTTGATCTTTCCAAAATTTCTTGCATGTTTCAGTCTCTTGATTGATGCCTAGTCTGATTCATAGTTCAGTTGTCCAGAAAAGTATCTGAGAAAATCCATGGCCTGTGTGCATTCTCGGCAGCACATGCAATGACCGGAAGACTAAAATAGGATATGCTTCACTTGTAATGGACCTCAACTATTTCATTTTTTTGGGGAAAATACTGAACAATTCTGTACATGCAATAAAATCATAAAAATGAAGTTTATGAATTAAAGGCTGGTTTGTCTCTTTATGGAAATGACTCAAGTACAACACAGAAACGAATGCTTCCTGAGGCAATCTTTGAACCATCTTGTCAGATTCAAATAGTTACTCCTCCAAGCAAGTCTCAAATAGTTACTCCTCCAAGCAAGTCTCAGTGGTTTATAGTATATGTTAATTATTGAAAAGTTTATAGGATAACAAACATAAATGAAAAGTTTATCAAGTCTGTAATTAATGTCTTTAAACATTATTTATAGGAGGTGTTTGGTGCATGCATGCATGTCTAATAATTCTCATCAGAATTGAACCAAAAATTATATGATTTCAAATTCAAGGAAAAAAAGAATTGGATGCAGTACAAATATTAACTTTTAAGTTCAATCTATAGCTAATAGATATTGATTCAAATAATTTTACCTATTGATAACTGCTCCATTTTTCAATCAAATGATAAGAGTTTAAAATATGGTCGATCAATACAAATTTTCATCATTAGTAAAATAAAACAATTGGAGTTTTAAGTTTTAACAAACATAACAGACTACAATCGAGTTCTTTTGAAATTGATTCACAAATGAGGAATGCCTTAGCTTATGAACTTTGTAGAAGTTGTCATCTCTTGTTATGTTCTGAGGCTGGTTTTAAGGTTGTTTTTATACTAAGGCATGCAAATGGGGCTGCACATGCTTGAGAGATTATTGTACTGCAATTGATCATAAATGAAATTTTGGTTGGAAAAAAAAAAACACGCACACATAAATAGACTTGCAACCGTATCTTATATTTAATCAAATGTAAGATAAGATGATCTATCCACAACCTTTTATATCCTTCTTGGCATTTGATGTAATAATCTTATGTTAATAAGATAAGTAAGTAGGATATATTTTGTATTGTAAATTTATCTATTTATGTAGATACTTTTACTTTTTATAATACTTATTTAGTAATATATATTATATTTATATATTGAATGACACAATATAAATTTTTTTATTTACAAGTTCAAATATATTAATCAAATCATAATTAAATATAAGTGAAAATTTATTTTTTATATAAAAATAATAAAATATAATCTAGTTTTTATTTCTATAATAAAGTTATATAATTTTTATTCATTTAAAAATTAAATATAGACATAATATAACATAAAATCTCATCTTATAATATTAGAATTAATTAGATAAATGTGGTGTCTCAACTTTTCAATTCTCGATGTCTTTAACTTCTTTTTTTTTTTTTTTCTTCAATCAAATGTCCGATTCTTAATTTTTGTTCCTTCAATGATTCCTGATCCATCAAAGCTTATTAGGATGATGAATCAATGTATCTACATAAAATTCAACATTTGCTTAAATAATATTTAATTAGGTGGAAATGATAATGATATTTTTCATTACAGTTTTACTATCTACTTGTTATAGTAAAAAAACAGATTGATAAAATTGGCTATTATGAAATTGAACTAAAAATAAAACATTTTCTAAAAAAGCATGACATTTTTTAAGATAAAACTTTTAATTTCTTTCTATTGCTTTTACTTATTTTTTAAGCTTTATGTGAAAACAAAAATAATTATATATGATAATTAAAAATAAAATATTAGATATTAAAATTATTCAAATACTCCACCAAAATCCAAACTTACATTAATTTACATGATAAGTCATTTGATTGGTTACTTTATCTCTTATTCTAAGCTAACCAACCGGATAAAGATGTATAAATGAACAAAGAATACAATATTTATATTTTTGCATGCATAACCTATAAATTATAACAAAAAGTTTCTATTCCCGTATGCTCTTATAATTATATAGATTCTTAATCATATATATATATGAGTATATATATATATATATATATATATATATAAATTTTTGTGGGATCCGTATATGTGCAGGTTTGTTCAAATTTGAAGAAGTCAAAGAGCAAATACACCAATATTTTAAAAAAAAAAAAGAAAAAGAAAAAGAAAAAGCAAAGTACCACAAGCCCACGTGGTTGAAATTTTATAGCATGCATTCTTTGTATATTGAGCTTTCGATGCTAAATTCACATGTTAATCATTCAGTTTTATGCTAATCTCCCCGACTTATAGTTTGCTGATAATAACGAAAAGCAAGCAAATGAAGGAAAGTTGTGAAGATTAGAGAGGAATTGCTGCTACAAAGCCAATGTCGAGACTTTAAGACATTGCTGATAAAAAATTGTTGCAGTAATGTCGCGACGTCACTATTCCAATGTTGCGACATTCGACTCTCGCGAAGACAATTTCAGAGGATGTCACAACATCACGCTCGTTGATGTCATGATAATGGAGATTCCTACTGAGCATTGATTTTTTATTATTACGGTGATGTCGCAACATCGTGCACCTTGATGTCGCGACATCCATAAGTCAGGTCTATCTAAAAACTTCTTTTTTCAACCCTATTTGTGGTCCATTTTCCAAGGAGCTAGATAAGCTCTTATTTTTGGGTTTTTAGGGTTCAAACTTG